>PPMW02000029.1:0-87390 GCA_003707025.2 Yamadazyma scolyti | reverse complement strand
AGTGATTGTAACCCATACTCCTGTTCCTTCCGCTCCAACTGAAACCACCACCATCCCAGGCAGTGTTGACACCACCTACACCAGCTTTTTTATCACTGGTTCGGAAACAGTGCCTGAAATAGTGATTGTAACCCATACTCCTGGTCCTTCAGTCATTGCAACTCTTTCAGGTCACAGCGGTAATGTCGAGACTCCTGGCTCCACCATTGTTGAGACTGTCACTGGCTCCGTTACCAAGACTGTTACCCAACCATGTTCCAAAGCAACAACTTACACTCTGGCGTCTAGTGGTACACCTGTTGTGGTTGTAGGAGTCACTTCTGCTACCACCATCACAGTTCCAGCCTCCTCTCCTACCACCTACACCCTGGAAGCTGATGGTGTCACCGTTGTGTATGTTGGGTCCACTGTCACCGTACAAGGTTCTAGCGGCTCTAGTGGTTCTAGTGGCTCTAGTGGTTCTAGCGGCTCTAGCGGCTCTAGCGGCAATGGAGTATCTGCCTACGAAGGTACCGGTTCTCGAAACTCGATTTCCCTTCTTGCAATTGCAGCTTTATTCTTCGCCTACTAATTCTAGTAGTATCACCAGTGTCCCCTTATTAGTATCTACTATGAGTGACTGGTCTTATCCCCCGGCTATGTTTTCTTTTGCCTTCTTTAGCTATTCATTATTTCGTAACTTAGTTTTATACACGTATATTTTCCATGCGATGTCGCTTTATAGTGGGTGTTATGGCCTGTGGTTATCTAGTGCTAAATATCCAGCTATTTAATATACTGTGTCAGGTAGTGTGATAGTGACAGTGCAGTGACAGTACGTAGCAGCTGCAGGGTGTTGCCTTTCCCCACCTATTCCTACCAGCAGCGTCTCCTAGAGCCACTCTGTTCTCTTTGCCTAGGACCACTAGCACCACGTTCTAGCAGCACTTTCTAGCACTGTGTGGGAACCCACCATTCCTGCTAGTGCAGTCTATGAGTCTGGCCGGCGGTATTCACTCTTGCAATTCCGCCCAGTAGCAAGTGGTGGTCTGCCCAGTCTCTGCAGTCAGTGTCTGCATTCTCTATTTGCATTCTCTACCTGCATTCTCTACCTGCATTCTCTAATAGCACTCCCTGTAGTCCGCCATTGAGTCTGCTGAGTCCGCCCCGAGTCCGCCTGAATCAGGCCAGCGTCTCTGCTGCCTCGCAGCAGCTTAGTCTCTGCTCTTCAACACCCTATTCATCTTCCTCAGTGGACGCCGTCTTCATGGGCAGTATGGACAGTGTGGGTAGCGTGGAAGTGCTCTCAAGCAAGCTGGCCACTTGACGAAGCTTGGCTAGCGACTCAGACACCTCACAACGTCGTACCATCTGAGCAGTGCTGCTTTCACTGAGTTTACCGACGTTGGAAATAAGCCGGCGGGAATTGTTAAGATTCACCTCAATGTAGTCGACCTTTAGATGATCGTTGGCTCGAGGATCTGACGCCAAGCCTCTAATCTCTTTAGCCCATTTGTGTTTCATTTGAATCAGTAAATTGCAGCCAGAAAAATTATGCGTGTTGCAACAATGGCTGGAGTGAGGTGACTTGGCATAGAAGAAGAAAACTGAGGTGGGAGGGCCAGAAGCGATACGGAGAGAGTATGGAGAGAAAAGAGTATGGAGAAAAGAGTATGGAGAGGAGAGTACGGAGAGGAGATTATGGAGAGAGAAAAGAGTATGGAGAGGAGAGTATGGAGAGAAGTAAATAGATGCAGAGAGAGACAGAGAGGGTTAGTGTATAAATTAGATGGACAATATACAATTTGGCCAGTAAATGAAGGCCCCTAGCGTCCTTATTTCAGCTCTTGGCTCTTACTCTACTACGCTCGCAAGCTTCCTAGCTTCCTAGGTGGACCTTTATCTCCACCACGTCACTTGCCAGCTTCCCTAGGACTCATCTTCTATGTCGCTTCTCACTGCGTTTGAAGCTCACTTGTAGCAAAACCGGTCATGGCTCCAGATGCGGTCCACGTCCATGGGCAATGTCTCAGGCGCCTCCACGTCCCACTTGGCCAACTCCTTGATCAACCTAGCAATGGGCAGAGGATACCATCTATTGTTCCTCCGGTCGAACCAGCCCAAGTGGCCTCCAACTGTTGTAGTGACAAGAGTGGTGTATGGGTTGATTTTCACTTCCGCCATTGGCAATGACCTCAATCCACAGACAGGATCATCTTTAGAACTGACAATGATTGTAGGAACTCTAATCTTGAACATTCTTTGAACAGGAGAGGCGTGACGGTAGTATTCAAACGAGGAGTTGAAACCGAATAATTTACAAGTGAAGTTCTCATCAAAGTCTCTTAAGTGGTTCAAGGTGAAGGTTTTAGGATCCTTTTTATAGGTCTCTACTAAGATATTGGTACCTAACTCTCCATCATAGTGTTTGTTCAAGAGCTTCAAGAGATTTTGACACATGACAGGAGAATAAATCCGATCACCCAAAAGACTCTCTCTTAATACATAAGAGGCATCAGTGAAATCCCATGGAGATCCCATAATGAATGCTCCCTTAATGTTATGATAAGCGTCATCTTTCTCTTGACCAAGATAATTAGCTACAATTGAACCTCCTAATGAGAAGCCTATTAAGAATATTTTCTTATTAGGCCATCTTTTCTTAATAACTTCATTAACAAAGTAACGAAGGTCGTTGGTCCAAAGACCACAGAATAGCTGGGGAGTAGTGATAGTGTGGTTAGCACACCCTCTAGAGTTAATTACGAGTGCATCAATACCTTCTTTAGTAGTCTCAGTAAGAAGAGATCTGACATAACTCTCAAATGAGCCACCACTAAGTCCATGTAATGCCACCAAAAGTGGCCTAGAATCATCAGGAAACATATTGACCTTCGGATCAACGTACTGGGTACGTACTGGGAGGTCATCTGTTTGGTGGCTAGGCTTATAGTTGAGATGGTTGGCATCATCGCAACCATCTGAAACATAGTCAACAGCGAAAGTACTAGCGCCTTTCCAAGGATCATACTTGATGTCGTCACCATCCACACGGTATGTCTTGTCTTCAACAGTGATTACCTCTCTCTTGTAGTGGATCTGGTCGTAGTTTTCGAACTTATTGAGTGCAGTATAAGCAGTCTGCGTATGACCTGAGTAAAGCAACGGATTGACGAGGAACTTGTAGCCGTGGGCGAGTTCCGGCAGGACCTTGGCGAATATGTCTGCGAGGGTAGCGGAGTCTGTGGAGTCGGTGGACCCATCAGTGAAGCGAAGGGGGTTGTGGGGGTGGATATTTTCAACTCTGCTGTACATGGTGAGCTGAGAGTGAGACTGGCGAGAAGTGGTGTGAGGCCTGTGAGGGCAGAGATATCGGGAGAGACGAAGAGGCGGTAGACGATGTGAGATAGGACAGCACACTTGCTACACTCTTATAGCAACACTCTTATCATATCTTTCATACTCTTATCATACTCTTATTATACTCTTATCATACTCTTATCGTACTCTTATCGTACTCTTATCATTGCATTAAAAATATATACTTTGCTTGCTAGTCAGCCAAAGCACGGTGTCTCTGGTCACAGGCACAGGCACAGGTCTCAGCTGAACTCTCAGGTTCAGCTCTCAGGCTCTCAGCTAAACTGGCAGGCCAGCTCTCAGCTCACGCTCAGCTCTCAGACAGCTCCCATACAACTCCTATACTGGCACGTCGAACTCAAAGTCTACGGCACCTATCAACTTGTCCATCACGCCCAACACTCTGTAGGTGGAGCTCTCGATCTTCTTCTCCAACTGGGTCTTCTCGTTGATCAACTTGTTCAAGTTCTCCTGTTCTTCTGCCTTTGCTCTCTGATTCTCCTGATTTATGATATCCTGGTAGAACACTCTTGTGACTGTCTTTAATCTCTGGAAAGGATCACCTTCATTCTTGCTGGCAGTTCTTCTGAGGTGGGACGACTTAATTTCTGCCTTACGGATATTCTCCAAGTTAAGCTTACGGTTTCTTTCATTGACTTTAGACATGGTATCCATTTGTTTGGAATTGCTTGAAGATGAAGCTTCGACCAACAAAGTATCCAAATCGTTCAATTGTTTAAGGATCTTTGAAGCTTCTTCTTCATTGTTATTTTGACGAGCAATCTTTAATTTATCATTCAAAGTAGCCTTTTGAAATACAGCATCATAACCATTCAAGGTCTTCAATATCGATTGCTTCTTATTAATGATTTCATTAATTTCATGATCATTCAAAGATTTAGTAGCCATGGTTTCAATTTCTTTAGCTTTATTAATTACATCTCTTTGATAATCGATTTCTTCATTATTTTTCTCTAATTCTGCAATATATCTATTGAATTCATCTTCAGAGATTTGACCATCACTAAATACGTTGATAGGGAATGGTTTTGTCTGTTTCTTATTCTGACTTACTACCAAGTATAAGTCACTTTCAAAACTAGGTAATTTATACTTCTTATCAGGATTATGAATGAGATCAATTATCTTAACCATCCTATAAATAGGTTGACGAGACTTGTCCAAGCCAAGATTAATCCTACCATAACAATCCAATATACACTCTTCAAACTCAGGATAGAAATAATATTGATGTAAGAAGCTTCTACCAATAGTTACTTTATTAATATCATCATATTTGACCCGTTCATAACTTCCCCAAACAACATCATCTTCAAGATCTCCATATCCTAAATCTTCATTTTCTGATTCTTGATCTTCTGGTTCATCATATTCTCCTTCATCTTCACTTTCTTCTCTTCTTTTCTTACGTTCTCTTTGTTTCCTTAATTCACTTAATTTATCAATTCTAGATGGTTTATTCCTTTTGGTACGTCCACTTAACCTCTCAGCTAATAATTTTTTCTCATTATACCTTTCCATCTCTTGTGATCTTTCGAATAAGATCTCTTCTCTTGTAATTTCATCCATATTTAATAGCTTACTTCTATCTTCTTCATCCTTATATTTGTTCTCTAGTGGATATGGAATCACCAATTCATCATCTTCCATTTCATCCTCCGATTCAACCAGTCTCTTCTTAGTTTTTATCTCCTCCTCCGAGTCTGAAACTCCCGCTAATGCTAATAAATCGTCATCTAAATCCGACATATCTCTTCTAATGTGTTGTTGAAATCGCGAAATTTCATCAACTCGCCTGTGGCCATTTTGTCCCCAATGTTTAAATACTCTCCCAATCAGGGAATTGACCCTGTGGTCGTACTCTCCACCCCTGAATTACCCATATTTCGTCTTTTATTCATCTTTTTGTCTCGTCTCTGGCCCGTTTAATCGCCCCATATAAGTTAGGGCTTTAGCCCTCGATGTCTCATTAGACATGTGACTGTTTTAAATTGAGGTAAGAAGAGAAGAGATAGTGAAGGGAGAGGCAGACAAGAGCATTTGGAGCTAATGGGCAGCTGGTGTGACGGTACGGGAAGCTGGTTGGATGTAAATTACAGTTTGTGTATTAAATGACGGGATAAAATAGTCTAACGTAATCTTCTGGCTTCTCTTTCGGATTCCATTAAGCATAAGATGTCATTCTCTCTGACTGGACCCTTGACGTTTCTGACGATGGTTCTGGAAGTGTCATCTAAGAACTCGACTCTGACTTGGGTGACACCACCTCTGGAACCGGTTCTACCTAAGACCTTGATGACTTTAGCTAAAGTGACTGGAGTTTTAGTATCCTGGAGGTTAGTATTTGGCGGTGGCAGTGGCAGCGGCTGGGAGACTGACAGATAGACAGATAGTCTGCCAGACTTGTGGATTCAAAGGTAACTGAAGACTAGCAGCTTGGTAGACAGACCAACTGAAAGACAGATGAATACAGACTGACGACAGACCGAAAGCTGGCACAACGCTGGATATATAATCAAGTCTATGACTGATCAGATCAGTACACACCATAGCATCGCTGCAATATTCACTTGACATACCATCTTGACAAACTAATAAAATATAATGGAAAATTTTATAATGAAAATTTTTTAAAGAAACTGAAAAATTACTTGGGCGCGCGCACGACTGGGTGATCCACACAACCCCTACTCAAGCTTAAACAGCACTCACGGCACAGCACACACAGCACACACCACAAATTCAACGTACTCTAACACACCGGCCCTCAAAACTCAACTCACAACTCTCATCTCCCATCTCTCATCTCTCATCGCTCTCTCATCACTCATCTCTCATCTCTCATCTTTCATCTCTCACCACTCATCTTTCATCTCTCACCACTCTCGCATCACTCTTTCTGAATCTCTTATTCCATCATGCCTAATCTCATATCTCCGCGCTCACTGCCCTAAGTAGCCCTGCGCGCCGCTCTGCCCGCGCTCACCGCTCTGCCCGCGCTCACCACGCTTAGTGCGCTCTCTCGCCTTCGTATCGCTTCACACTCCGTTCGAAGCGCTGAGCTCTACGTTCTATATGTCAGACGCCGACACCCACAAAAGAGGACTCGAAAACTTCAAGCGACCAGTGGTTCCACCCTCTGTCAACTTCCTGTACGCCACCTCCATCAAGGACTGGTTCAAGCAGACATTCCAGTTAAGCGATCAGACAGTTGAAGCTAACCTTCTTTCCAAGTTACCGTTCTTCCCTGAGTCCGACGGTACAAGAACTGCATCCATAATAGACACTCAGATAAGTGACAACAATTATATCCATGAATTCTGTATTGAGAATAACAAGCCAGGGACTTTAGATGGTGGAGTTCGTGATATTGTATTAATACATGGATATGCAGCTAATCTTGGACTTTTCTTTACCAATTTCGATAGTTTAAGTTCTATACCAGGTATAAGAGTTCATGCTATTGATATGCTTGGATTTGGGTTCAGTTCTAGACCCAACTTCCCCAAATTTCCTACTACAACCATTGATGATGTAGTGAAGATCGAAGATTGGTTTGTAGATTCCATAGAAGAATGGAGAGAGAAAAGAGGTATTACCAACTTCATTTTGATGGGACATTCATTTGGAGGGTATATAAGTGCATGTTACGCTATGAAATATAATAAGAATAACCTTATTAACAAATTAGTATTGATAAGTCCAGTTGGAGTTGAAAGGAATAAGTTCTCTCTTCTACAACAAATCCCAAATAAGTTCTATCATTCTCCATTGATTGAGAATGAAGTAACTCAAGATCAAGTGGATATTACTACGGTAAACCCTCAATATCAACACTTAACTCAACAAGAAGAAGAAATTCGTGAACAGACTAGAAGAAGAAAAATTATCAATTATCTTTGGGATAAACATATCAGTCCGTTTGGCCTTGTAAGAAATTCTGGTATATTTAAATCTAAAATCATAAGTGCTTGGACAACTAGAAGATTCGCTAATTATTACCTTGAAGATTATGATTACTATAAGAGAATTCATGATTACTTTTATAGAAGTTTCAATGCTAAAGGTTCTGGTGAATATGCCATCACTAGAATCTTAGGAATTGGTGCATTACCAAGACTTCCCCTTATTGATCGTGTTCCTTCTGTTTTCACCAACCAGCAACTAAAGACTTTATGGCTTTATGGTGATGTAGATTGGATGAACGCTGAGGCTGGAGAAGAGCTTGTAGATGATATCAATAAGTCTTCAAGTGGTTTGGCACAGTATAAGATCATCAGCAGAGCTGGTCACCATCTTTATTTGGACAACCCGGACGAGTTTCACGAGGCAGTTTTCAAGTTCATTGGCTACTCATGACGGAGACCACTCGTCAGGATGGCCTACATTCTCCGGCGTGCCTAAGGTTCGGGTCCTGAGGCCTTCTGGGACAGACACAAAATTAGATATGACAATTATATGAAATAATATGACAATACTGTAAATAGAGGTGAGTAATATAATACGAGATAATATGACAGACTATACAGAGATTCGACAGACAGAGATAACATGACATGCGTTAGATAAATATGACAACCACTACACAAAAGGCTCACCTCGGGTTTTCCTTATCAAAGAGCTCAATTGACGACTTTGCTCCTTCAGGATAGACAAAAGACTCTCTAAGGTGTCCTGCATCTTTTTTTGTAACTCATACAGCTCCTTAAGTTGTCCCCGAAGAAATCCAGCTTCTTCATCATCTGACTCTACTACGTGTTTTCTTTTTCTACAGATTATTTGGGATTCTGCATTCCTCTCTGGCTGCAATTCCTTGGGAAATTTCAAGAACTCAGGATCATTGGGCTTGATGCAAGACTTGGGGAAGTCGTCACCAAATAAGTCAACTAATTGCTTTCTTATATCATAGCAGAAATACTTTGCTGCACATTTCATATAATCATGTTGGATGTACGTACCCCTGCTCTTACCAAAATGGACTTGCCTAAATGTTTTGGGGATGCTTGACAATACTTTATAGATGACATCCTTGGGTCTATCCAGAGCAATTGCTAGCGCAAATAGCAGGATATATCCCGTCTCTTTCACCCATCTAACCTCTCCCTTGCCTACCTTGTAACTACAAAAGACAGTGCCAGAAATTACTTCCTCTGTAACAGTGGAACCAGGTTCGTTTTCAGAAATTTCTGAGTCGCTTGAACTGTCTAGAGGCTGCACAGGTGTTGACTGGACAGCTTTTGACTGCATGAGATTCGACTGGTCGAGCTTTGACAGGGGACGGGACGACTGGGGGCGGGGCGACAGTTGAGCAATCTCCAACAAAGAGGTTCCCTCTAAGTATGTTAGCGCCGAAGCATTTAAAGTATCGGATTGTGGGTTTAACTTTGGAACAAATTTACTTAACTTTTTAACAAATTCGTCAAATCTAGAGAATTCTTTTAAGATTAAACTGAATGATGTGGACTTGAATTCCACAATCACTCTATCAAAAGAAGTTATGGTGGATATTAGGTCTGTAAGAACTAAGACATGATATTGAGCACCATTCCAGATGATGAAAGAGTCATCAATTGCAACAAATACTTCATTTTCGCAGCCATAATTGAAATCGAATTGGGTTAGTCGTTCACACTTTAATTCAGCTAATGGGAAGACCATATGATGATTAAACAGGTCATTAGAAGGTAGAAGGTTGACACCATATAAAAATTGGTTTATATCGATCAAAACTTTGAAATCACAATTTTGACGTTTAAGGTTGGTAAATTTGTCAATGGCTTTGAACTGATGCATAAAGCCAATTAAATATTCAGCACCAAAATTTCTATAGTTACCAAGTAAAAGAAACGAAGAAATCCAGCCAGTATTGGTCTCTTCAAAGCTATTGGCTATTAGGTAATAATATAGAAGGATGTTGTTTATGCTGTTGTAATGAATAATGCATGGCCAATACTTGAATATTTCTGTATCTTTCTCTCCGAATTCTACGAAGTTGTATATGCTCTCTTGGTTACACTCGCCCTGGTCTAGCTGGGATAATAAACGCTTTCTTTTGGAGGCGGAGATGCTCTTGGTGAACATCTCTGTTTTCTCTGAGGTCTCAATGAGACCTGTGATCGCTCTCTTCCTCTGTGTTCTCCCTGCAGCTCTCTCAGCTCTCTCTGCAGTTGTTTCTACAATGCTCTTTGAAAGCATTTTGGACAAGTATCCTACTAGAATAACTACGATAGTACCCGGTACACTCTCGGTACACTCTCAGTACACTCAACTATCAACTACTATCAGTACTTTGTCAGCTACCAACTACTATCAGTACTCTATCGCTCGATCTGTATATCTCTCCGTATATCTCTCTGTGTATAACTCTGTACTCCGCACTCTGTACTCTTCACTATGCACTCGGCACTCTCACTATGCCCCGTTCTCCAAAACTCTTGCTCTCACTACGATAGCTGGGCACTTCCTATACAATCTGTCAGATCTATCACCTGCTATCAGTCAGTGATCACACAATTATCTACCGTTTTTCTCCAAAAAAACTCTTGTATACTCTTCCAATCACTACCAACACAATACTTCCTTTCTACCTGCACTTCCAATACAGACTCGACAGATACGCTAAACTACGCCAAAAACACACACGCAATAAATTCGCGATAGCCGCTGGCTTCGCTTCGCAGCTATCACCATGTCACAGGACCCCGACTACGACCCCCTCAGAGGCCAACAGCGAGTGTTCACCACGCAACTCGTGCTATGCACATGGATAGGAGTATCGTGCTTTGGTCTTTTCTGCTTACTTCGCTACAAATGGCCTCATATTTATGCTATACGAACACTTAGACGATCTAATCATTTGATGAAGAATATCCCTAAAAACTACTTCGGATGGATCAGATTAGTGGTAACAGAGATCAGTGATGATGACGTGTTGTTATACTCGGGTCTTGATAACTATGTGTTTATCATGTTCTTCAAATTAGGTATGAAGATCTTTTGGCAGTTTCTGTTACTTGCTATATTGATATTAAGTCCTATACGGTATGTTTATACTGGACATTATGATAAGGATGAGATTCCATGGATTGGGTTTATTCAATTCATAGTTAAAGATGAATACTCTAAAGTTGAAATTGATGATGATTTCCCACAATATTTATGGGTTTATCCTATATTTGCTTATATGTTTTCAATACTTGTATATATTCATTTGTTTGATTATACTAAACGAATTATTAAGACAAGACAAAAATATCTTGCATCTCAAGATTCAATTACCGATCGAACTATAAAAGTTGACGGGATACCAAGAAGATTACTCTTACAACATAATCCTCAAGAAATCTTAAAAGATTTTATTGAAGATTTAGGTATTGGTAAAGTTTATGATATAAAATTGATTTATGATTATACTCCCTTAGATAAGTTGTTTCATCGAAGAAAGGATCTTTTAAAAGCAATAGAACGTTATATTTCATCAACTTATAAGTATATTAGATCGATTTATGATGATGATTACCCTAAAGTTATACTTGAACAACCTTCTTCTCTTGTCAATGATACTCATATAAAACAACAACTAAGCAAACTAAACCATTTAGATCAAGAAATTAAACAATTACAACTACAATATCAAAATAATCATGATATAAAACCTTTAACTTCTGCTTTCATTACTATGGATAGTGTTGCATCAGCTCAAATGGCAGCTCAAACGATTCTAGATCCAAGAGTTTATAAACTCATGGTAAATTTAGCACCTGCACCAACTGATATAAAATGGCAAAATCTCAAATCCAATTATTATCAAAAGTTATTCAAAAGTTACTTTGTCACTATAATTATCATCTTGAGTTACTTCCCGATTTTATTCTTAGTATCTTCTTTGGCTACCTTATTAGACTTGAAATCTATTAGTAAATTTTGGCCAGAATTAGGTGATTTAATTAAGAAATCTAATTGGTTAACTACTTTTGTTACTGGTATATTACCTCCTTTATTATACTCTTTATTGAACTTGACCTTACCTTACTTCTATAGGTTCCTATCAAGGTATCAAGGTTATTCTTCCAATAGTGATGTTGAACTTTCAAGTTTATCGAAGAATTTCTTCTATGTATTTTTCAACTTATTTCTTGTGTTCATCATTACTGGTACGATTTGGGATTATTTGCTGTTTATAAGGGATACTACAAAGATTGCATTTCAACTTGCAAGTTCACTTAAAAAGAAATCATTGTTCTATGTTGATTTGATCCTCTTACAAGGGTTAGGGATGTTCCCAATTAGGTTATTACAAATTGGTGATGTTGTCTTATTAAACTTAATTGGTAGAATTTTCTTAATTAAGAAAATTATATTAAAAACTCCAAGAGATTATAGATTTTATTACTTCACTCCTCCAGTATTTGATTTTGGTATTCAACTCCCACAGCACATTCTAATCTTTCTTATCATTCTAATTTATTCAGTGGTTTCTACTAAAATTGTGGTAAGTGGATTAGTTTACTTTGTTCTTGGTTATTTGGTCTATAAATACCAATTGATCTATAATTATGTTCATCCTCCACATTCTACTGGTAAAGTATGGCCTATGATCTTTCGTAGATTGATATTAGGCATTATACTCTTTCAATTATTCATGTGTGGTACTTTAGCTTTAGAAGGTGCCGTGTTACTTTCAATTCTTTGTTCACCTTTAATCCTTATTAGTCTTATAATTACTTACAACTATGAAAAGTACTACTTACCTTTGAATAACTTCATAGCTTTACGTGCCATTCAAAGTCCTTTGGAATTCGATAAGGAATTCGATGATGAACTGACCGAATTTGATATTCGTGACCTTACCTTCAATTTAGGTGAAAGTTCATCAAATACAGAGACTGATTCAATGATAGTCAATGGTGATTACACTATAGACTATATGTCAGTGCTGAGTCCAAAGACTCGTCTTGCGAAGAGACGAATCAGTACCATTGACGAAGAGAGAGAGCAATTCAGTAGTTATATCTACCCTAATCTTGTAAATGAACTTGATGGACCCATGGTTGAGTTCAACGGTGAGAACGTCAGCTTGTTAAGGCTTTCTCATGAAGAGGAAAGTGGGGAGGCTGAGATCCAGATTGTTCACAAGAGTTTGATTGTATCTGAGTGGGAGTGAGCGTGCACGAGAGCTTGGCCTGAGTGGAAAGGAGAGACTGGTAGTATATTGGAATGAGAATACTCTGGTAATACAATAATGAGAGTACTCCGGGTTACGTAATGAGTGAATAGTAATTTATAGTGAGTAGTAATATAGGCTGGACTCATTGACGAGACGGTAAACAGACGACGCAATTAATTAACCCAAAGCAGCTCGTCTAATCGTAAATTCCACTTTCAAACAATGGGATCGAACGGCTAAAGAAGCAAACTCAGGCAAAGGGGTACGTCGGCTAAGTCGTTGGCCAGGCTACGCAGGTACACGATAAGTAGGTAGACGAAACCGGGGTTATATAAATGTAGCGAAGATTCGTTTTCAATTACGAGTGCAGATGTCCAAAAGTTGTATAGGAATAAAGGTTAGCCCTGCGAGTGGAAGGCAGTAGCGAGTAAACATGTTGTAGATAAGAGTAGAGTGATTGGTGATTTGATACTTGAAGCATGAATCTTACCATCCTTGACAATGGCTTAGGTAAGCTTGAGACATTGGAATCACCTCCCCCAATTTCAGGTTCGGTGATGAATGAGAACCATGTCTCATTAAACAACTTGGCTAACAGCCCACTAGTTGGATATGACCTATCCTGTTAACGTCATGAACTGGTAAAATATAGATGACTGTGCCTCGGAACTATCTAGAGACGACCGATGAGATTGCCCTTAGACTTGTAACCACCTCAAAGGAGTTACAAACCAAGAGTATCAAACAGGTATTGCTGCTTTTGACAGCCTCTATCGATTTCTGTCGCTACCTTTCAAATCTGTCGATATCATATATCGGTCGATTTTGTGTCAGAGTCGCTAATAAAATTTTGCAGCCATTTACAACCATTTGCAGCCTAATTATACTGGCTGATTACTGCGAATATTACTACGATTACAATTACAATAAATCACCTACATTCACGGTCTACATAGCAAGTGCACGCAGACATGAGCCGACGTGTCGGCAATCTAAACCCGCTTGCGTTTAGATTTCAATTTTTGGTTAGCCTTACGGATTTGGGTAATTTCCATCAACTTTTCCTTGCGAAGATCCTTATCCAGCACATATGATGGCTTCTCTGAGGAGTAATCGCAGTCAATGCCGAACTTCACACATGATGAACATGATGGGCGTACTTCGTCACACTTGAGATGCTTGATTCTGCAAATCCAGCACCCGTTTTTGGATCGAGGCAACAACCTGCGGCGAGTGTATTTCTTTTGTCTCTTTTTTTCTGGGAGGGTGGCTGCAGAAGACATCAGAATTGCCAGGTGAAGAGGCGAGTTTGTCGTCAGGTCACCTGCAGATGTCATTGGCGATGTGGCCACATTGGATGCACTACCGTATGATGCGCTTCCAATGCGGAGACTCATTAGATTGTGATGTTTCATTGGGGTCGAATTTTCCAGCGGTTGGTTACTAGATTGAGTACCTGGTGTAGCTGAATGTGTAGCTGAATGTGTAGCTGAATGGGTAACGGTATGGGAAAGTGAAAAATTCCCTGAAGTAGCCGGATGGGAGTGTGAGCCTTGGGGTCCGGGATGATGTGCATAAGGGAACCCTGGGGCTACAAATTCGTCGAAATAAGGACGATATGGCTGATTATAGACATAGGATTCATGGTCTGGCGGTGGAACGAAATCTCGATCCAAGGCTCGGCCTAAGTTTCGCGAGACGTCGTGCGGGAAGTCGGTAGTGGCAGGATATTCTTGTGCGATGGCTAGGTCGGCGGCTTCAATCTCGGGGAGCAGTTCTACCAGGTAACCGTCGTAATCAGTAACATTATAGAAGTCAAACAGATCTACCGACTCTGAAATTGAGTTATACAGGGAATTGGGGTTCAGAAATATCAGATGAAGTTCATTGTTCAGGGCATTCAGGTGAACCAGGTTCTGGCGGAGTCCAAAGACAGGCGGGGGCGGGAGAAACATGGGATTCTCGAAGGAAAACTCATCCTCAGTAGTGGGAGAGTCGTTCATGCTGGGGTATATGTGTGTTGTGTGTGTGGATGTTGTGTGTGTGGGTGGGTGATATCTGTGTGATATTTGAGTGGGGGGTATGTGAGTGGTATGTGTGTGAGTGGTATGTGAGTGTATGTGAGTGGTATCTGAGTGCAACTGAGTAGCTGGCACGTATCGATAGGAGCTGGAAGCAGGCACGTATCGATGAGGAGCTGGAGGCTGGGAATTGTCAGTAAGAAGCTGGGAGCTGGGAGCTGGGCGGTGCAACTTACTGGAAATGTGGTGAAAAGTGGTGTAAAGTGTGAAAAGTGCAGCAACACGAAGGAATGGCAGTCAAGGGGTACTTGAAACAGTACTACACTAACCAGAATATCAACGGATAACGACGATCCGGTCAAGAACTGAAGATAAAAGAATGTGGAACTTGGTTTGTGGTATCAAAAAAGGAAAAAGAGGAATTTAATTATACAATTATTTCCGATGTAGGAACGACTATTGACTGTCGTGCAGTGGATCAACGTTATAGGCTAATAATGGAACAATAGATTTGCGGAATGTGGGTAAGTTTACCAGTTATATGGGGGTTTTTAGAGACTAATGAAAGGTGGAAGGTGTTATAGGTTGATGGGAGCCATCTATACACTGGTTATTGGTTGGAGGTGGTGGATATGGTGTGATCATTCACCACTAAAGGCGCATTCCCGATAATTGTCTACTATGACGCATGTCGCTTGTTTTAGATGAGGTAGTCTTTTAAACAATGGTGGTAAGGTGCAGGTCTATTGTAATTAAGTAGAAGGTACACGACAGCGCCGTTGTGGATAAGGGAACGGTGGATATTACACAACAAGACCTATGGATATGAACCAGTGCAATGAGTGACATTGAGAGGCGGCTGTTTCAAATAGATGAAATATATAAACTCTACTCTTAAACATTTTTCCGTGATGGGCCCTGATGGGTATTCACATGCTTATCTCCTCGTTGCCATTTATAATTAGCCTCACGACTTTTCGGGGACTTTTTTAGTGGTTTTTTTTTAGGCTGTTTCTTTTGGGAAAAATTTTACATACTCGGTGGGCGCACACCCGCCAATAAAAGGGCGAAGAGATGAGAAGAAAAACTTTACGTTTGGAATACCAGCTACACTAAGAGAGTTTTAGTCATGCACAAATGGCCAAACGTAGAGCAACCCGGTCTTATAATCCGCCTTGTCTTGTGGCACTGCGGTTCGCTTGATGGGAACATTTACTGGTAGATGTCTGGCAGATTTCTGGCAGATTTCTGGCACGCCTAGGGCAGGTATCTGCCTAAGATGTGAGCTACGGGTGTGCGGGAACACATTCAGACGTCACATTCGTAGACCATATCCTCTCTCGTAGTGCTTTGGCGGTACTTGGCTGTTTGCGCCTGGTACACTGTTTGCGCGTAGTGCATATGTGCACATGTGCCGTAGTGCTATCATTTTCGATGTAGGAAGTTGCCCGGCATGAATACAATAGTTCTCCGTGAAGCTATCAATTTCCGCTCTATTGTTTCCCCTCGCCCTTGCGCTCTTGGCTACTTTTCCGCTGCTTGCACTTAAAGCTCTGTCTATATGCAGGTCATTTACTTCAGGCCATCAACAACAGTGGTAAGAGCATGCAAATTCTACCGACCAGCGACATGTGGTCCCTAGTCACTGTTCTCACAACAAAATCCATAGTCACTTCCAGTCTCTCCTCTCTCTTATACTTCATCGCTTCTCTCGTACTTACATTTATATGCAGGTCATTTACCTCTGACTGTCTCTATTGTTTCAACTCTTTAGTTCTCTCTACCATTTTCTCTTTAGGTTGTGCTCTCTCTACCATTTTTTCTGTCTTATCACCTCGGTTCTCGCTGTGCTATCAAGTCTGCTCTCTGATAATATGCGTCATAGCGCCCCCAATGCACTCCACTGCCCAGCTGCTCGCTGCCACCACACTTCACCTCTCCGTTCGAAGCTCTGGTCCACCGCTCGCACCACGTCGCCTCACTCTGACACGTCACTTCTCACTCTGTTCGAAGCTCTGGTCACCTCACGTCGCTTCTCACTTGGAAGCTCACTGCTCACTCCGAAGCTCATGCGCAAGATCTCCAACCCAGTCCTCGTCCATAGCGACGCAGCAGCTGTCAACGTCATCCTTGTGTCCAACTACGACTTCCAGTCTGAAGACCCCAAAGAACTTTCTGTCAATAAAGGCGATCTTCTAAAGTTTGTGGCTCGAAAGCACGGCGGCTGGCTCCTTGTTAAAAGCCTTGATAAACTAAATAGCCAAGGCCTTATCCCTGCTAGTTATGTATCCATAGCTATTAATGATACAAAGGATCCTATAGATATTAACTGGCTCAATGAGAATACTGAAGATGATCTTCAACAACCTGTAAGTGTACCACCAAGGGCCCGTACTTCATCCTTTCATAATCCTTATCTTATACAGAAATCTCAGCAACCTCAGCTCAAGGACTTCAAAGCTGACTCTTTCAACAAGTTCAGTCCTTCTATACCCAGCAATCTCCTGTTTGATCCTTTGAGTCCTACTGGGCCTGGGCCTGCGATTGACTCCGTCGACTGTGTCAGCCCTGGCGCTGACCAGAGGGCCTACGATCCCAGACACAACTTGGTGGGTATCCTGATCTCAAACTGCTTGCTCCATAACGATCGGTACTGGTACAGAGTAGACCTCAAGTATTCAGGCAACCAAAGAATAAGTCTAGGTAAGTTCTACCAGAACTTCTATAATCTACAAGCGAACATTTACGAAAGGGAAGGAGCACCAAGACTTCCTCCTCCTATAGAACTCAACCAACAAGACGTTTCGTATATAATGAAAAGGTGTAATGAACTCAATATCTACATTAATAAGGTCATGAAATTGAACCTCCCAGAATTCACTGATTGGATCGATTATAGGAAGAACGATCTTGTTGTCATCAATAGTGGCGATCTCTCTGATGATGAAATCAACAACAGAATCCTTGCCAATTCCGAGAACTTGCTTTTTAGAGACGTTGCAGGCCAACGCCAATGAGGGGCCACAGTGGGTCTGGCAGAGCGAGAGGCGTATAAGTGTATAGTAGACAGTGTAATAATGTACAGTAGGGTAGGCAGAGCGTAGGCAGAGCGTAGGTAGAGGGAAGGCAGAGGGTAGACTGAGGGTATACTGACAGTGTAGGCAGAGAGTAGGTAGGCAGAAGGTAGAAAGAAAGTGTAGAGAGTGTGTGGAGAATGTGTAGAGAGTGTGTAGGGTGTGTGTAGAGAGTGTGTAGAGAATGTGTAGAGAATGTGTAGAGAATGTGTAGGGTGTGTGTAGAAAGAGGCAGTAATATTGTTGTACAGTAGACAGAGGGTAGGCATGTGGGAATGCTGATGCAACTGGAATGCTGATGTTCAATGATAGCCATGTCTATGTCTGTTTAGTAAACAGAAAGAGTGCATGGAGTGTATAGACAAGTTCAAAGGGTGCATGGAGTATACGTCCATGGAGTGTATACTAGACAAAGAAGAAGAATGAAAGCAATAAAAAAAAATATCCGGGCAATAAAAAGCGAACCTCCCTGACCCCCCTTGTAAAGAAAAGGCGACGTAGAGAATGTTAACAATTATACGACATTAGCTGACTAAAGCGGAAAAACAACCGAAAAGGGTAATCGATATTCCCAATTAGGAGAAATTGTTTTTCTTTTTCAAAAGGTCACAATAACTGATGATTTTAACTATTCTAGGAAATAGAGTTGACCAGATCTAGTATATAGTCGCAGAGGTTTGTTCAATTTGTTCACCAGTATGTTCAAAACGAGAAGGCGTAATTTAAAAAATCTTACTATTTCAAACCCGGTTTTACATGAGACCTCTAGTCCTGTGAGCCCTATCACTATAGGTGAAGCCACCGGTGTTGTTCTTGTTAGCAGGTTTAACTTTACAGCAGAAACTGAAGAAGAGTTATCAGTCATAAGAGGTGAGTATCTAAGACTAGTTGATCGTCCTGGTGATGGTTGGTTAAAAGTTCAAAGACTTAGTTGTGGTGATGTTGGTCTTATACCTGCCAGCTATGTAAGAATAAGTGTTAATGACCTCCTTCGACCAATCACTCTTCAATGGTTAAATGAAACTGAAGATGATGTGTTTGATTTCGAGAAGAACCCCTCCCCTAAACAGATCACTTGTCTGCAAGTCTTACAAGATAATGAACGTTTTTGGTACCGTATAGATGTTCGTATGTCTAATGGTGATGATGTTTATATGTTGAAATCTTATCAAGATTTTTATACCCTTCACTACAAACTAACTATACTAAACGTTGATAATCTTCCACCCTTACCACAACCCCTTAAGAGTTGTAATATTAAGGATAAGAGATATCTAGAAAACTTATTGATACGATGTAATGATTTGAATGTTTACTTGAACAAATTGGTCAAGTTTCAATTTTTCCAATACGATGAATTCAAGGACTTTTTGTCTAAAGGGATCACAAACCCAACACATAAATCTGCCGTTAACAATCTATTACTTCCAAATGGTGTGAATGTTATGGATTTAGTTAGTGGATGTGCCAGCATGGCTGAAAGTACTAGTACTAATAGTTTTGGCTCGTTGATCGATACTTACGAAAGAAGAGACTCTGTTTTTTCCAAAAATGGGCCAGTGACCCCTTCAACACAAACTGATAGCTTTAACGATGAGATTTTAACACCAGCAACCCCTATAAGTCCAAACACACCAAGTACCCCTAGCTTTGACAAATACGTTAATGACTACACTAAAGTTAAAGTGATATTGAATAATCAAGAGAGTGATATTATTCTGTTGAAAGTCAAGACTTCCGACTTAGAGGCAATTACAGACTTGAAGAAATTGGTTAGTCACAAGATATACAAAGACCTGGGGCTTGTAAATCACTACAAACTAATTATTCCTGGGGCAAATCTCAGTGATTTCGAACTCATTCAGTATGTGAAGGGCTCTCCTAAAGTCACTCTCCATCTTGTAAGATCCCGTGGATAGCTTTGAACGACTAGCACCAGCGGGGTGTTCAGGGGTATCCATAAATGGAATACTCATAAATAGAAATGTACACTACATGGATTACCCATAAGGGGTTACTCATAAACAGAAATTACCGTAACTCTACAGATGAAACAGCTCCACATTTTACAATGGTAAATTGTCTTAGATGACAGTGGTGACAACCTAATATAGTAATACAATAAATTAACAATGCATCGACCTGAAGTTAAATTCGCTCATATGTAAACAAAAGTCGCCACGACACTGCATTATGCACCATATCGTAACTGCATTAGCTGCATAATTGAGCAATTGCATATGCCAGATAAGCTTTTCTGCATACAACCCAAAACAAAGAGATAAAAGAAAAAATTTTCAATAATAAAAGGCTTCGGGAAGAACAATACACGCTCATGTTCATTCATAGGGTTGAATGACAATGGATTGTACGGAGTTAATGTTCAACAATGGATTCCGATTACGGCAGTTTTATAGTTTGAGACTGTAGAGCTGCTTATATACTTTTGGAGACTTTTGCTTACCTTTGTAGACTTTGGTATACCTTTGTAGACTTTTATGAATTCAAAAACCCGTATCCGATTGAAACTACGTGTACAACTGATGGAAGTGTTACTAACTCAAACTCTAAACTAAACTCTATTATGAAATTAAAACAATGTCCATTGTCTTGTTCATGGTTATATACAGGTTGGTATATGCACTCTAATTGAATTAGAAGTTATGATGAAGTGAAGTAGGGAGGATACAAAGAGTTCCTATAGTATTTTGAATAAAAGGGAAGTGTCTTTATGGTTTCAGGAGATGACAATGATTTTTTGGGGATTTTTGGGATGGTTTTTAGGAAATTTTGGGATTTTAAAGAGTATTTATTAACTTATGTAAATTTCACAATTATTCGATTTCTTTTTCGGTAAGGATGACTTCCTCCTTACTAACAATACTTGGTGGAAACTCCTTTCTACTATCGTAGATGTAAATTCCGCTTTTCAATGCGTTCCTCCTTTCATCTCTCTTGTAGAATATATAGGAGAAACAAGTTAAGATAATAAAGCATATACTAAAAACAGCACAGGTGGTATAACCTTTCAAGTACCGTGGTGCCTCAACCGTAGGAAACACTAGCCTGTTGATCCAAGCACTTGATTGTAAACCAATAATATAGATGGCCATCCATTCTACAGATCTCAAATTCTGATCATGCCTTAAGATATCACTAATCAATGGATTGAAGACTGAACTTTGGGACCATGCCCAGTATGTCATGAGAAATCCAGCCCATTTAGCAGTCTCTGGGACATCCCAGAGTGCCAAAATAAAGTTGGCAATAAAATTCATAATGTATGAAAATATAACCATTCCGAATCTTTTTCTAGTAAGATCTGCTCCTACACATACTATAAAGATCCAAATAAGTCCTAAACCAGGAGGTAATGCCGTCAAGTTATTTAATCTTGACGTACTGAATCTATCTAATGAGTCTAACCAAAGAGCAAATGTACCTGTAGATGCACTATTAGTGTTGAACCCAAACATATTCGTAATTGAAAGTAACCAGAAATGCCACGATTTAAGCATAGTTAACCAGGTATCTTTATCAAAGAATGATTTAACTGTTGGACTGATATCTGATCCATTTTGCTTCATTCTGCTTCTGGATAATTTTATTTCATCATCTGTTAACCAAATTGAGTAACATTTCATGGGGGTACCTGGATGCATAATTAATGCTAAAATTGCCACGACAAACGAGATGATACCATCGATTATAAACATCCACTGCCAGCCACTTATGGTGGAATTGGGACCTGGAATTTTAGATACAGCACCTTGAAGTAATCCTGAAGTTAACACACCTAAAAATTGACCACAGTAAAAAATGGCCCCTCTTCTTGAAACTTCGGTGGATTTGTAAAAACTCGCTAAAGAGAAGTGAATGATGGGGAAATAACAAGCTTCTGCAGCACCAATAAAAAACCTGAATGCTTTCAAAGTAGCTGGATTAGTGGCCTTATAAGTCACTAAAGTAAAAGTTGCCCAAATAAGTTCACAGCCAAATAATGCATAGGGTAAAGATACTCTTGGTAGCAAAAAAAACCAAGGTAGTTCAAAAATGATTTGACCGACAGTAAAAAGAGTTTGAGTATTGATCAAATCATTACCCACCATTCCAATATCTTCTCTAAGACCAGATACATAAGCATTATTCAAATTAGCCAGATCCACGTACTTTATCCAATAACCGATAAATGCATAGAGCGCCAAAGTTGCATCTAATTTAAGTAATAATTTCTTTTCTGCTTTACTAGTACCTTTATCATAAAACCTCCACCAATTGTGTTTAGATGCTTCTTCACTTGTAAGACGATATTCATATTCATCAAAAAATTTCCACCATTTTCTATTAGCTTCATCTCTATATTCTTTAATTTCAGGAACTTTATCCTCGAAATATACTTTCTCTTCTTCTTCAAACTCAACCTCTCTTAGATGAGGAATAAACCAGGGCACCATAACTTGTGACTTTTAGATTGACGTAGGACTGACAGCTTATAAGGTTATTTTTTGCAGCCACATTTCTCAAATTTGCAGCCACATAAAGTCAGATTTCTCAATTCCGCTTTTTAAAGGGAATGTAGGTAACAATTAGCAATTAAATCAGAAGATATCATTAGTAATGTAGGGTTGATTAGATTAGTTATAAGACGATCTATATGACGGCTTGTTCTTGTCCTTGCTGCAAAAGAATTGATCATATTTGAACTAAACGGAATATCACGTGGGCGGAATTGGAATTAGATAATACGGCTAAGGGGTTACGTCAATTTTAAATTATTACCATCTATTAGTTCGTATCACATTCCAAAAAGTTGAAGAAAAGGTATTTCAAATGACAGTAGATAAAAATAATCTTAAGCCATTCAAAGATGTTGCAACAACTACTGCGAAGGTTAATTCATTGAAGTTACAAGCAATTGATTTAGGGTTATTTGATAAAGGTCCAGAGTCAAGAAAGCAGTTAGCTGATCAATTGGAACAATCAATCACTACTTACGGATTCTTCAATCTTATTAATTATGGAATTAGTGAAGAAGAAACTGAATATATTAGATCGATTGCTTATGCAGTCACTACCTTACCTGAAGACATCAAGGCAAAGTATCTTGCAAGTGCACCAAGAAAAGAACAAGAAACCACGAAAACTATTGGAGGAGAAAGAGGTCAAGGTTTCAAACCAAAAGGTTATTGGGCTATAAAGAATGGTATTAGAGATTCAATTATTCATTATAATTTTAGAAATACTTACCATGATGAGTTCTTAAAACTGTATGATCAACATCCTGAATTGGTTGGCTATCATCTCAATGAAATTGCCGATTATTATAATACTCTTCATAGAGATGTTTTACCCAAACTCTTGACGTTATGTGATTTGATTTTAGAGGTTCCTGAAGGTACAATTTTGAAAAACTACTTTTTCAATTATGGAACCAATGATGATGATTCTGGTAGTCATGGTAGATTCATGTTATACCAACCTTATGAATCTAGTGAACAAAGTGAAGGCACAGAAAGTACTTGGTTGAGAGGTCATAGTGATATTAGTGCCTTTTCTTTCATTACTTCTCAGCCTATGCTTTCATTACAGATCAAGGATTACTATAGCGATGAGTGGAAATACGTTGAACATAGACCAAATTCCTTAATCGTTAATATTGGTGATGCTTTGGAATTCATTAGTGGAGGGTTATTTAAGGCTTGTTTGCACAGAGTTGTAGAGCCACCAGAGGATCAGAGGAACCATGAAAGATTAGTGGTCATATATTTCTGTAATCCAAGCTCTACTGCTGATTTGGATCCAGAGAATATTAACTCTCCAAAGCTTTCACGTCTAGGATTGGATAAAGACCATAAGCTAGAGAATTGGGAAAAGATTCAGTTTCACCATTGGAATTATACCAAGGGACATTTATTAGGTAGATCAGCAGCGGGTGATAGGAACTTGATGAAGTTCTTTGGCAGGACCATTGAAAGGTATCACCATGCGCCAATAAATGATGCTATTGGTGAGGCTCCTGTGTATCATGCGCCTGCAATTGTTTAGTAAGTTGTGAAAATATATTGTAGTGAAGATATGACTATATGCTACTTTCAGCTCCAGCTCCAGCTCTCTCCATACCTCTAACCTCCAGTCTCTTCTCACTCCGTTCGAAGCTCAAAGCTCGTCATGGGTAGCATCGCCGTTGAAAAAAGACTGCTTATATTCAACCTCTCCGAATTCCCGTTCTCCTTTATCTCCTTTTATAACAAACCTCCTATAGCTGCTTAATGGCCCATTCTTCACTTCCAACACTATGTGAAAGCTCTTACATTCGTCTAAAGGTCTCTTAAAGACATTGAAGCATGCATCTTCAAATTCTGGAACTTTAAATTTGACTATACTACTGTCTTTATTCAAGCTTTCAATGTCTATCTCTTGTATCTCTGCAATATTTCCTTGAGTCAATGTTGGTTCACGATAATGAAACCATTTATATTGTAATTTCCTACCATTCAAATCATGACTTTTACTTGCATCTAGAATGATTTCTGTGCCTACTTCTTTTGTTAACTTAGTTGGCAACCATGTGGTTGTTCCATTAACAACTATTATAGGAGAATGAAAGGTTTCATCGAAATCGTTTATTGTCCATTTCATTCTTTCAGCAAAATCATTTTGAAAAGCTTCTCTCCATCTCCAAATTGTAGCTTGAGCACTAACATGAATCTTGCCATCTTTACCCTTTACATAGTCTTGTGCGTCTCCATGATGATGACCAGAAACTAAAGAAATATCACTCAAGGTATACCTACCACCCCATGAGCCATAGGAAGGTTCTCTTGGATCAGATAATCCATTTGGAATAACATATAATGTAGTGGGAGTATCACCCTCCATATTGAACAAATACATTGGATATTTCTCTCCTAATGGACCAATACTCTGAATATTGTTTTTAACCCACTCTTTGGTAACTAACTCAGTAGGCGGACCTCCTAAATCCACAAAATTATATTCATCACCACTAATTCCAACCCATGCTGAATGACCGTATTGATTCATACCATGGATAGAAGCTATATATTTAATAAGAGGGAAGTTTTTTCTAATCCATGGGCCAGAATTATCTTGATCTGAAATTGAGTACACCACTAATTTCGAAGTCAAAGATTCGATTTGTTCAGGAGTTGTCTTTTGAATTTCATTCAATGCTTCTGCCAATACATTAGCACCTCCCCATAATAAAATGAAAAGAGTTTCTTCATTTTGTTGGATTTCTCGGATTAATTTTAGTGCACCTTCACTTGGGCGATCTTCAAGAGCAGTTAATCCGTACTTAATTGAACCTCTACTAACAATGCTTCTAAAGTAACTTGCAGGAGGATAATCCGGAGAATGTTTGAGTAAATTAGGTTGAACTTTCTCGTAAGCATCGAGAATTGGATAAATATCTTCATCATGAATAGTATAATTCAACCAATATGAAGTAGTTGCAACAATTCCTTTGATGTTGAGTTCATTACTATAAAGAAGTAATCTAACTAATGATTCTGCATCATCTGGTTCATTGGAGATATCTGTTAATACGAATACATTAGGCTTATAATCCTTCTTGGGAAGGAGACAAGTTGCCACGTTAATGACCCAGAAAATGCCCCAAAATTTCATTCCAAACTTTTGGATCTGAGCGGAATATTTAAGGCTGGGGAAATTTGAAAAATCTGGAGGCATGGGGAAAAATATTCTCGGAATCATTACCGAATTGAGTAATAATAGCCTATTTGGCGATAGTGCTTCTCACCCCATACACCCCAGATTTTAGTTAAGAACCCCAGATTTCCTTCATTTTCACTAAATATGGAGTCTGAAAAAGAACAAGAGGTTTTTGAAGGTATTCCTGATGCTCATCAACAAGCTTTACTTACTGAGTACCTTGACAAACAAACGTCTAAATGGGAAGCTATAAAGGCACATCCATATTCATTCTTTTGTGTATGTTGTATGGTATGGGTATTAATCGCTACATCTTTTGAATCTCAAGCTGGTGGTACGGTTATTTCAGTTAGTGAATTTAGAAAAGATTTTGGAATTTTTGCTGATGGAACTTGGGTTCTTAAAGCTTCAGACCAGTCGATTTTATCGGGAGTACCTCTCGCAACTCAAATTGTTGGTCAGTCAGCTGGTTCTTATTTAGCTGATAGATTTGGTAAAAAGTGGGTAATTTATGGTGCTATTATATTATCTTGTGCTTTTGTAGCAATGGAATTTGCTGCTACTTCAATGCCGTTATTCATTGCTGGAAAAACTTTAAATGGGTTTAGTCTTGGAATTATTCAGTCATCTTGTGTTTCGTATGTTACTGATGTTGCCCCTTTGGCTTTAAGAGGGTTTTCTACTGCTTTATGTAACATATCATTTTCTCTTGGCCCACTAGTTTGTTTCATTATAAATTATTGTGTGGCAGATTATAAAAATCGGTGGGCTTACCGAGCTATGCTTTCATCCCAATGGGGATTTGCTGGTGTATCTTTAATTTTAATGCTTTTTGTCCCAGAATCTCCTACTTATTATATTTTACAAGGTAAAATAGAGAAAGCAGAGAAAGCTTATATAAAATTATTAGGTGATAAAGTATCAGCTATAAAACAAGTCACAGTTGTGCAAAATACTGTCCTCGAAGCTCAAGCTATTTCTGAAGGTCTGACTTATCTTGACTGTTTCAAAGGTATCAACTTGAAACGTACTTTCATTTCAGTCTTCCCTTTCGTAGTAAGTCCTTTTTCAGGTGTTGCTTTTACTGGAAGTTACACGACTTATTGGTTTCAACTTAGTGGATATGATGATAGTAAATCATTTAAATTTACATGTGGGGCACAACTGATTCTGATAGGAGGATGTATACTTGCATTATGGATAGTTGATAGATTTGGAAGACGAAATAATATAATTTATGGATTGCTGGCTATTATATTTACTGATGTGATCATTGGAGCTACTGCCAGTGTAAATGTTAGTAATAAACAAGCATTGAACGCCTGTGTTGCATTTATGATGCTTTATGGGGGAGTATATAATGCTGGTTTAGGATCTGTTTGTTATCCAATTTGTTCAGAAAATCCTACTTCAGCTTTAAGAGCTAAAACAGTTGCATTAGGATTAGCTACAACAAATGCTTTCAATATGATGTGGCTGTTTGTTTTACCGTACGTATTTAACCCAGATCAAGCAAATCTCGGTGGTAAAACCATGTTTATCTACGCCGGTTCTAGTGTTTTATGTTTGGTTGTTTTAGTATTGTTCCAAACAGAAACTGCAAATAGGAGTTACGAAGAAATCGATGAAATGTATGCTAGCAGGATTCCTTTAAGAAAGTTCAGTAGCTATGTGACCCAAGTTGCAAAGGTCGATCTCAAAGAACTAGATGCAAAGCCCGAGGCAGAGCATGTAGAGGACGAGAAGGAGGAGATGTAGGGGAAAGAGAGGCAGACGGAGTAGTATATAATAATTAAAAGTAATATATGAAGTGCCAAGGAGAAGATGTGGGGAAGAGAGGCAAACAGAGTAATACGTAATAATCAAGTGCCAAGGGGGATATGGAGAGACTGGAGAGATGGGAGAGACTGGAAGACCGGAGATATTCGAGTAAAGACCGTCTCTGTCACTCACACGACTTTTGAGTGTCTAAGGCGTGTCTTTCTGAGGCGTGCCTTTGCATGAGAATTGCTTCTTCGCAGCTTCTCAGCCTGAAATTGAACGACATCATGCACGACATAATCACAATTATCCTGCATGCAGAAAAACAAACAAAAAATAAACCAAATTAGTCCAGTTTTGGCACAAAAATGAATGTATTATGCACCAATTGTAATTTCAGCCTTCTGTCCTGCATTAATCTCAGCACTTTACTAAATCTGCACGAGGTGCTTTGTGATTGGATACGTGGAGGTTGTGGATTGGCCTTAGGTGTTGTTTACAGTTATGTACAACAACATTGGTTACATATGAAATTGTGATATGTTGTATGTTTATCGTGGGGTTGTCATTTGTATTTCATTGTTTTTCTGTAGTTGACCTTACAGCGCCTTCCGTAAAGGGTAAGATTATTTTTTAGCGAAGTTACCAGCTCACCAGTGATGTTCGTCCTCTAAGCGACCATAGGCTAACACATACCACACCTATAGTATACATTCTTTATAAGAAAGCTACAACAAACCCATTCATACCCATATTGTCTTCACTACATCAATGTATTTCTTTTTAAGGTTAATCTTCTGACTTTCATCTATATGGATGGCGCACGACAACCTTAATACTTATAAGGGTAGATTCCGCCTGTAAATTATATATTGCTTCATCCCACCTTTGTCATTCATTATGAGTAGAAATTCAGTTTTTTCGGATTATGAAGAACTGTTATCGCTGCCAAAATCAGTCAAGTTTGATATTCCGCCATTAGAGCCTGAACCAGAGCCTAAGCTAGAGTCGAAACTTAAAAAGTACTCCGTTAGGCCCCAGCCTGAATTTAAACCCAAGTCCAAGGATCCTAGTTCATTCAGAACACTTCAAACTAAGCCAGAGTATCTCAAGGTCAAGTTTCATATTCGTGGTGAATGTTATGCCTTGAGAATGAAGAAAGAGCATCTCACCTATGAAAATCTCTTAGAGGTGTTCACTATAAAATTTCCATGGTTCAAGAAAGCATGGCTTATATTTTCGGATAAGAACTTAAATCCTATTCCCTTCGACGATTTCATGAGTGGGATTATCGTCGATTATGTGTTGAGTCAAGACCGGGTGCAAGTGATGCTCCAGTGAGCGAGTTACACCCCAGTGACAGCCCAATGACAGCCCAGTGACAGCCCAATGACAGCCCAGTGACAGCCCAGTTGCCAGACCAACCAACTGCTGTGGAGCTGCATCGGCCGGGTATACCGCAAGGATGTACTGCAAATTCTGGAAATTTGTTAAGTAATGGCCTGAGATGAGATGGGAAAATGTCGGCGACCAGCAACAGAATGTCGGCAAATTGTAGTTTAGATGTATATTAGATGTAGAACAATGTAGGGATACCCTGAGCCTCGTGATAACAAGCGTACTGCAAACTTCGATGATCTTCAATTCTACCATACTATCCAGTTCTTCAATTCTATATTCTCCAATGTCTCAATTGTATTATACTCTCCAGTCTTCAATTCACTTCATTCATAGTGCTCTCAACTCAATGCTACCATACAATACTGTACTTCTTCAATACTTCAATACGCTCCATCTCCATACTCTTCAGTTCTACAATGATCTTCGAGTTTAAAACTACACCGCTTCTCGCTTCGTTTGAGCTCACTCCCATACTCTTCAATTCTACAATACTCTCCCTGTCTCTAACTACACCGCTTCTCACTTCGCTCACTCTCCCAGTCTCTAACTACACTGCTTCTCACTTCGCTCACTCTCCCAGTCTCTAACTACACTGCTTCTCACTTCGCTCACTCTCCCAGTCTTATACTACATCGCCTCCCACAGCGTACGAGCTCTCTCCCAGTCTTATACTGCATCGCTTCTCACTTTCGAAGCTCACTAAAGCTCACTGATACTTTGCTCAACTCTCGCTTCTCACTGCGTTCGAAGCTCAGAGTCTCATGACCAACATATTCAGCATGGACGACCTCGCCAGCCAGCTCGAGCTGGACGACGACACCATCTACCCTTCTCAAAAGGAGCTTCCCTTTCACAAAAGGAGGGGAAGCCAATCGATAAATATCGATATTCATGAACCGTTTATATCAAGTAGTGTACAAACGATAAACTATAAACCAACAATAGCAGATTTTAAGCCGATTACAGTACTTGGAAGAGGTAGTTATGGAAAGGTATTGTTAGTACAACAAGTATCTACTGGTAAACTTTTTGCCCAGAAGCAGTTAACTAAGATCAGTTTACTTATGAATGATGAGAAGAATCTTAATCGTACTCTTAATGAAAGGAAGATCTTAGAGATGGTACATCATCCTAATATAGTAAAACTATACTATGCATTTCAAGATTATAATAAAGTGTATTTGATCTTAGAGTATTTGGATGGTGGAGAACTTTTTTATCACTTGAAACAACAGAGTTATTTACCTGAAAAAGACGCTGCTTATTATATAGCACAACTAATTCATGCATTACGATATCTACACCTTAATTTGAATGTGATTTATAGAGATCTCAAACCCGAGAATTGTATGTTAAATTCGAATGGCCATTTAGTTCTTACTGACTTTGGACTTTCTAAAGTAAATGAAGATAACAAGACAAATTCTTTTATTGGTACTATACAATATATGGCACCAGAAATTCTTAAAAATGAAGATTATGGATTTGAAGTAGATTGGTGGTCTTTGGGTTGTATTTCTTTTGACCTTCTTACTGGTTCTCCTCCATTCACTGGTAATAATAATAAGAAGATTACTGATAAAATCTTATCTTCTAAGAAGACTTTGAAATTCCCTTTTTACTTGTCACTAGACGCAAAAGACTTTCTTAGGAAACTTCTTAATGTAAATCCTGATAAGAGGGCCAATTTAGACGTTGAACAAGAGTTTGAGAGAATGAAGAATCATCGGTTCTTTAGATTTATAGATTGGGATACTATTGATGAGTCTCTTCCACCGATTCTCCCAGTTATTACCAATCCTATTTTGGCAGAGAATTTCGAGGAAGAGTTCACATCTATGGCCATCACACCGCCTAGTGGGACAGACGATATCTTGCTGATCAAGGGGTTCACGTTTACGAACGAGAAGTTTCTCAGCCGGTACCCTTTCGAGGAGAAGTGACCAATGAACTAACAGGAGCGGGAATGTTTCAAGAAGAGGTGACCTTGCATGAGAGAGCAATGAATTAACGAGAGTTTCTTAGCAGTACCGCTTCTGGAGAAAGAAGTGAGCAAGCGAGAGCCCGAAGAAGGGGGTTGTTGCCTGAGAGCTAAAAGAAGTTGCAATAGTGTGAGATCAGAGAGATCAATGAGAGCTGGACCTCCAGAAAGTAGAGATTTGTCTGCTGTGGCCTACGATTGAACAGGCTACGATAGTGTATTTATTCGTGTATTATAGTTATATCATCTTTTCCTGAGTCCTCTTTCCTGAGTCCTCTTTCCTGAGTCCTCTTTCCTGAGCCCTCTTCCCTTACTTTCCTCTGTCTCTCCCCCTCCTCCCATACCCACAGAATAGTAGAGTGTACTAGAGAGTTATACAAGTAATATACATTCATAAACACTCTTCTCAGAGAAATCATAAGTTCATACAAGCTCTTGCACTTCGCTAAAGAGCTAGTAACATGCTAAAAATAAGAATATTCCCCATGATCTTCAACATCAACACCTTGCCAACACCCATCCGCATACGATTAATAATATTGGTATGGAACAACTTCCACATCACTACCAAGACAAAAAAGTGGTGGTGGCCACATAAAAAAGGAGCCGAGTAGACCAAAATACTTCCAATAACCCACAGTAATCTATTCACGTAGCACAATATCATCTCCACGGCTGTTAAATCTCTGATGATCTTTGAGCCAAAGCGTTCATAGATCGGGTCATACCTGATTTTAAACCTATCTAATCCAAGGGATAGACTGAGGTAGTTTTTGAACTCTTGTTGGCTGAATGAGACTTCTAGTGGCTTCTGTGACTCTAGATCATCAATAACAGAGTATTTATGGTGATGGTGACCTAGTAAAGGATCCTGTTCATCGTCAAAGCTGAACATCGAGAGTTTCTTCTTTACTGAACTTTGCTTGTTCATGGGAACAAGCCAGTTTAAGTACTCTTTAATGCTATTCTTTCTCGATAGTCCACTGCTTCTCAAAGTACTGGAAGACTTGGAGCTAGTGGACTCTATTGAATGGTGCTTATGCTTATAGTCGAATCCTGCACCACCGCCAAATTTTATCTTCGATCCATCAGGGAACTTGTACTTGAAGTTACCTCCTCCACCACCCCCAAAGTGTGTGTCGTACTCGTGTATAGAGTCCTCCCCATGGGCTTCAGGGTCATGGGCGTCAACGATACCGAAAGAAACATCCTGTATGGAATGTACGGAGTCTATGTCGGAGGTGAGAAGGTCATCTGTAGTGAGTGCAGATGCAGATGCAGTTACTAAGTGGTAAGTATTCTTAGGAGAAACGGAATAAAGTTTATCCACCAAGTTGTGACAAGACTTAAACTTGTTAATCTTCTGGGGAGAGCAATTTGCAAGTATGGGCATTGATTTTTGACTCTTTATATCGTCCAGAGTGATTTTCTTGGGTAGAAGACCAGCCAAAGTTTTATCTAGTGGGGGATTATGAAGACTATGATAGATATGGTTACTCACATCATTTTTGATATTACCCTGAGAACCAGTTAGTCTAAACTCATCGTATAACGATAGGAAGGTGTGGAACTGAGTTTCGTAAAGGAGTGGGATGAAATCAAGTACAAATTCAATTAGTATAATAGATGAGAAAATAGCACATATTAAAAGTACTTGAGATAATGCTAGCCTAAAATGCCAATGACCGTCTGATTCATACAAAGCAATAAAACTAATGACTAGAACTTTTAGTATCTCTTTAAATATATACTTCAAATGAGTATTGTATATACTGAAATCACTTAGTCTAAAGTATACTGGTAATAGATTAATCATTCGAAGACCTAGACTTAACACCAACGAAAAAATCACCGCTTTCAAGACTCCTGTGATATTCGGGTCATAAGATCCCCATGGGAGTGACGAGATTGCTAATAGCACACCTGTAGTGATGACTATCACCACAGGAATCGTCAATATAAACATCCTAGTGGATATAAACAGTCAGGGAAATTATCGCTTTTTCTGTTTTTGGTCGTTTTGGTCGTTTTGGTGCGACTTGGTGCGATTTGGTGCGATTTGGTGCGTTTCTGGTGCGATTGGGTGCGTTTCTGGTGCGACTTGCGTGGTGCGTGGTGCGATTGCGTGGTGCGTCTGTGTCTGGAGTCTTCTCAGTACGAAGCTATGACCAGAGTGATTCCATTGGAAAGTAACCCAGCCATCTTCAATCAAATGGCCAAGAGGTTAGGGTTGACATCTATTCTTGAATTTCATGATGTTCTATCAATTACTGAGCCTGATTTATTAGCTTTAATACCCCAACCAGTTTATGGGATTATCATGTTATTTCCTATTACTGAACAATATGAGTTGAATAGAAAAGCTAATGACGTTCCTCCCATTTACAATAATGAAAACAAATCAGTTACTTGGTTCAAGCAAACTATAGGTAATGGTTGTGGTTTATATGCTTTGTTACATCTTCTTGCTAATTTACCTTCAAATTTCATCATCTCCAATTCAATACTCAATAAGTTCTTATTGGAGAAGCTAGATTCTAAGTCAGTTGATGAGGTCAGTAGGTTAGTTGAGAATTTGGAGCTGTTAATTCAACTAGACGACAATTTTGGCTCGAAGGGCCAAACTGAAGCTCCTCCCGCAGAAACTTCTGTGGAATTGCATTTTAAGGCCTTTATCAAAGGATCTGATGGCCACCTTTACGAGCTTGATGGACGTAGAAACGGCCCTATTGACTTAGGACCTTCTGATAGTGAGAATATTGTGGACGATGACAAGTTGATTGCCAAGATCCAGTACTACATGTCCAACACCGACGAAGAGAACCAATACAACTTCTCTCTCATGGCCCTCGCACCGTCCTTCGACTAGTCGTCCCACGCCCACTGCTACAATGTATCCGGAGCTCCAGGAGATCTGCTCAGAGTCTCTACGATAATCTATGATAATGTACATATGCCTTACTTGTCACAACTCCCTTTCCCACGAAAATCCCAGTGTGCCTGGCCCTCAGGCCGCTACACCTTGATATCCATCTTCGAAGCTCTCTGCTCTGTGCTCTGTGCTCTGTGCTCTGTGCTCTATGCTCTGTGCTCTCTGCTCTCCCCTCGAAGCTCGTTACACCTGGCCCTTGATATCGATCTTCTTGAAGTTCGTCCTCGCCATTAGTCCTGCAATCACTGGCCTCAACACATTCGTGTCTGAGCCCTCCTTCAATACCCCCAACCCATGCTTCTCCAAAAACTCCTCTAGCTCGCTCTGATCCATTTTGAACAACCCCACCAAGAACTCCATACTGACCTTTCTATACGCACGTAACACCACGTTCAAGGTCTTTACTATCTGTTTCTCCATAAGGTAATTCTTCACTAGCAAATGGGCTAAATTCAAAGGCTCAAACTGAGGCACAAGCTTGAAGAATTGGTTGTAGTCTGAGCTGATCATCAGTTGGTGGAGTTGGAATGCTAATGTGACATATTGCAATCTCTCTAATTCTTGAGTCTCTGTGTAACTTCTCTTGGAGAGTTTATACTTGATTTTGAAAATTTCAGAATCATTACCCACCATTAAATTGTACAAGATTCTGTAGCATATAAACTCTAGTTCTATACAATTCAAGTGTCTATCACGTTTAACCTTTTCAGCAAAGAAATATTCGATTTGAGTCACACATTGGTTCATTTCACCAAGGTCATTATTCTCTATAGAAATCCTTGCATTGGTTTCATAAACATACATGGCAAAGTCATTCTTTACGTGCTGTACAGTTAAGTCTTGTCTTATAGCCTTGAACTGGTCTTTTATATAGCTATAAGGCTTAGTGTCTACTAAAGAGACTAATCTCTTCACTGCTAGCTGGAGCACTGAAACTGGTCTGACTTGTTCTGGGTCAGGTTCCGATGTAAGTCTCAAGTACCGCTTTTCTAGGTTCTGATTACGTCCGTATATCCTGCCGTCTGGGTCCGAGTCTATTGGGGGCTTCGAGGGAAGTGGAGACGGGGAATTGAACCGCTCTAGTCTCTGTCTCTTCTTGAGCTCGGAGTCGGGGGCCGACTGGCTCTCTCTCTGCAATTTCTTCTGTTTCTTCTGTTTCTTCTGCTCTGGCGACGCTCTCTCCAGCCCCTCTGTCGTCTCGACTTTTTGTCTCTTAGGCTCTGAGTCTATCGACCCTATCGACCCAGAGTCTATCGACCCAGAGCCTATCCGCAGCTTCTTTTTCCTGTCGCTCCTGTCACTGGCTAATATTACACCCTCACCGCCATCGAGAATTGGAACTTTCTGATTACTCCAATCATTGGTAAACACCTTATCTTTAGCAATAGCTAAGTTTAATACTTCTTCAATCTGTTGATGAAAAATCACCTTTTGAGACTCAGAAAGATTTGATGATCTCAGAAAACTTAACTCCATAAAAGTCTTTAGACTTTCTGGCCATTGTACTGCCCCTCTTCCTATGGGTTGCACCTCGTTGTAATTTCCTGCCATTTCTGCCTAAAATTGTGATAAATTTTATCAAAATTTTATTAAAAATTCAACTTCGCAGGCCTAAAATCACTCTATATGAGATCTTCAATCTTTGATAATCACAGGGGAACTAAGAGAAGAGTGGCGTCTCCCGTACCCAGGAGTATCAAAAGGCGGCCTAGTCCATTGGCAGAGAAGCCTAGACAAGTTTCATGGAATTTGGATGAGATGATCTCGAGTTACATGGACTATAAGTTGCTTCCTCCTTTGCTATCGCCAACTCTTCCTGAGTCTCTGGACAGGCGGGAGGGGAGAGAGGACAGGCGCGAGGGGAGAGAGGACAGACGCGAGGGAAGAGAAGGGAGAGACGGCAGAGAGGACAGGAAGGACGGCAGAGAGGACAGAAAGGACGTCAGAGAGGACAGGAAGGACGGGCGTGACGATAAGAAAGAGGCCAGGACAATGGTGAAGTATGTGAACAGAACAGGAGATTCCAAGCCTCGGTTTCTAGTCAGGTTCTACGTTTCAAAGAATAAACTAAACCTGGAGAGCTCTGACAAGAAAAGCCACTATTTGAAACTTGCTAAAGAGACGAAGTATCTCTCGGAAAAGACAGATGGAGTTCTTTCCATTATCATGGAATTGGACTCTCTAATGTTATTTGCAATGTCTTATGAGCTGAAGGCTCAATGGATATCCTTAGCATCAAGTATTGATGGGTGTATCAATAAGATCAATAAGTATGCGAATACCAAACTTCAACTCCAATGGAAGTGTCTTCAAGCATTGCTATATAAGTTCCAAGCCATCGTATTTCATAAGATAATTGCAGTCTTATCAAAAGATGGCGATGAGAAAAGCAATAAATACATTATCCAGAGCTATGAGAAGATATTCAAACTACACAGAGACAGTGAGCTCACTTGTCCAGATGTCCATAGTTTTCTTCAGACAGATTTTCCCAAGACTTATGACAAGAACAAGACGGTTCCTTGGGGAATTCTGCCCACATTTGAGGAGTATATCGGGTTTTTCTGTGATTTCTGTCACGAGCTCATTGAGTTGTATAACCGGAAAAACATGGAGAGTCTCATATACAGCTTGAAAGCCAGGTCCTAGCAAGGTCCTAGTGGGACTCTGAGACTAGTAGAACACGGATACGAGGCTGGTAGAGCATTTGATAGAGCTTATTGGGTTGTGACTTTCACATATAGCTTGAAAGTCAGGTCATTCTGAGGCCGGTAGAGGAAGCTCATTGGGTTGTATGACCAGAAGAACATGGAGTCGCATAGATTGAAAGCAAGGTCCTGGTAGGGCTGCTGGATAGAGCAGAGGATGAGAGAAAAGGCATAAATAGGAATAAACGTAGCATGGAAAGCGATGTAACGTGAAGAGAATGACCGTAGAGAACGACTGTAGAGAATGACTGTGTTAGTCACTGTAGAGACAATCTGCTCTGTAGAATATGACTGTGTAATAATAATACAATGCTGATGTGATGTTGTTAATGTCTGGGACTACACTGCTGCCTGCCCTGCTGCCTGCCTGCTGCCGCCCTAATGCATGTACTTGTCCTTATAAATCCAGCTGTTACCGATAGAAGTACTGCCAAACAACTCAGCTAACCGAAGCCACGATGCGGCCTTCTGGCTGTCCTTCTTATGGGCCTTCAGTTTAGTTAACCAAAGTTCGCCCAAATCGTTCATAGCCTGGAAATTGCCCAAAGAAGAGGCGATAGCCAAACACTTCATCCCCAAGAGTTCGTCTCTTCCCACGCCCCAGCCATTAATGAAGCAGAGGCCCAATTCCTGGTATACCAAAGGGATTATGGCCAGTTGGTTCTTAATATTTGCTGCAAGTTTTTGGACATGGTTAGGAGGTTGTTTAGAGTAGTAATCATGGAGCTTTAAAGGGTCAAGCTCTAGATTACAAGTGGTGATCTCCAATTTGACTAACTTAAGGAAATCTTCGAGTCTGATCTCGTTAATCTTGGCTATAATTTCAGGATATTTGCCTCCATTTACGGCAATACACTTACATAACCATTTCAAAGAAGAAACATCATTTTGACGGACTCCTTGACCAAGTTTCAATGCCATTGCATACATGTACATTGCCTTCTCATAATTATGTGGTGGATTTGCTGCAAGTTGAAGCTGATATGATGCTTCTCTATGTTTTCCTACTCCTCTTAGTTGTAGAGAGAGTTTAGTTCTGGCCTCTGGGGTGAGATCTGCTAACTTTCCATTAGGGGAACTTTTGATCACATTATCTGATACTGTCCGTCTTGTGGGGCTTATAGGAGTCAGACTACTAGGCAGTTGTAAACTAACAGATCTGTTCCTTGTAGCGGACGTGTTGGACGGGTTTCGATTGAGGGACGGGTTTCGATTGAGAGAAGGGTTCCGATTAATGGTAGGATTCCTGCTGAGGGAGGGGTTTCTCTTAAGGGACAGATTCCTCTTAAGGGACGGATTCCTAGACAGGTCTCTGTTCAAAGACTCAGAAGAAGAATTAGAGCTGAAATTAAACTCATCATAGTCATCTATCTCTGATCTTTTGTTGTTGATATCAATATGGAAAGAGTCTACAGACTTATTCCTACTTGCGTGGACAACATTTCCAACATTTTTGATCATGAAATGATGATTTCCTTTAGAACTAGGCATTCTTTCAAGGTTGCCTTTATCTTTTATAGATGTGGTACGGAACGGGTTATGCAATTCTGCCCTGAACTCCGATCTGCCAGAGAATTCTGGTCTTGCAGAGAAGTCTGGTCTCTCTGGTCTTTCTGGTCTTCCCGAGGACACTTCTGGGCGAGAATAAGCAGTAACATCGCTTATGCTTAATCTGTCGAACCGGGCCAACTCATCCGGATCAAAGAGGTCCTCATTCTCGAGACCCAACCGGTCTAAGAGTCGTCCATTAGTACTAACACTGTCAAATGAGTAGATGCTATCTCGGTCCCTATCAAAGGTCATGGGAGACGGTGAAACAGGATCTGACTGTGCATCATTGGGCTTGGTGGGGCTCGGCGTAGCACGTCTGGCCTGGGCAGTCTGCCGTTCTAGCTGCTGTAGTGGCGACCGCAAGTGCTCTTCCATGATTCGCGAGGAGCTTCAGCGGAGCGATTCGTGCGGAGCGAGCGACTGAGAGCTTTGAGCGACTGAGAGCTTTGAGCGAAGCGAGCGACTGAGAGTAGACGGATGGATGAGAGCGAGAGAGAGTGACTGAGCAGAACATGCAGATCAATTAGGCATCTAAACATTAGAATTGAGCACTTGTAGACATTCAACGACTTAGAAGACACTTTGAGACATTGAAAGTCAATGTAACATTAGACAGTTGCAGTATGGGTTGGGTGTCTCTGCAGTCTCTACTCTCTCTCTGTCTCACCAATGCACACGTCTCTACACTACTTCTGTTACTTGCTCACACTAACACCTTCTACGCGGTCTCCACCACGTCTTGCTCCACGTCTCACTCCTCAATTCTCGCTCCGCTCAAGGCTCCGCTGTTCTCAGCTACTCAAACGCCGTGGCGCGCTCCTAACCCACGCCTTTCATTTCAATGGCTTTCGCTTAGTGCTTCCCTCGACTTCCCTGCAGCGCCGTTTGACACTTCAGCCACAACGCTTATCTGCCTCCCATTCACTCTGTTCGTCCCCTCTCCCATATCTCTGCCTCTGCCCCATCTTTCTCCCATTTTTCTGCCATCTTTCTCCCATTTCTCACTCTCCTCCACATCTCTTCTACCGCTTCTCACTCCGTTCGAAGCTCACTCAGCTTCGTCTCCTCTACCCGCACGGCACTGCGAACCAGTAGCAAGACATAAAACGGCATCAATCTCCAATCCTCATCACCATCCATGATTAGTAAACCATCTCAACACCCCGAGACCGACCCTTCTACATTATCCAACTACCACCACTTCGACGTCCAGCATACCGTCTTGAACCTCGATGTCGATTTCGACCAAAAAATCGTTTCTGGTGATATTTTAATCAAAGCCGCTGTCAAAGATACAGTTGATAAGATCGTCTTAGATACCTCATTTTTGACCATTAAAACTGTTGTTGTCAATGGCTATGCTGCTGAGTTCACCTTATCGCCTCGTGTTGACGCTTTAGGCTCCGCATTGCTGATTTCACTCGCCGCTGACGCTGCTGCTGTTGAAGTGCACATCACCTTTGAGTCAACAGATAAGTGCACAGCTCTTCAATTCTTGGAGAAAGAGAACACCGACAGCAAGACGCACCCCTACTTGTTCTCCCAGAGTGAGCCGATCCATTCCCGGTCGTTCTTTCCGTGTTTTGACACACCTGCTATTAAATGTACTTATGATATGACTATTACATCACCATTGAATTGTGTCATGTCAGGGATTTATAAGTCAGAAAAGAAACATGATAATGGAACTACAACATACGTATTTGAACAACCAATCCCTGTTCCTTCTTACTTAGTAGCATTAGCCTCCGGAAACTTCAGATCGTTAGAGATTGGACCTAGATCTAAAGTGTACTGTGAAGAGCCAAAATTACTACAATGCCAACAAGAATTTGCTGGTGATGTGGAAAAGTTTATTGAAGCAGCAGAGAAGATCGTATTCGATTACGAATGGCAGGTATATAATATCTTAATTTTACCTGATGCTTTCCCATATGGAGGTATGGAAATCCCTAATATCACTTTTGCTACTCCTACCATTGTAGTAGGTGATAAGTCCAACATAGACGTTGTAGCACATGAATTGGCCCACTCATGGTCGGGTAATTTAGTGACCAATTCTTCATGGGAACATTTCTGGTTAAATGAAGGCTGGTGTGTTTATTTAGAACGTAAGATTTTAGGTCACATTCATGGTGATGAAACAAGAGATTTTGCATGTATTTTAGGATGGTATGATTTAGAAAATTCCATCAAAGCAATGGGAAAGGATTCTGATAGGTTCTCGTCTTTGTATCATGACCTTAAAGATGGTTCTGATCCTGATGACGCTTTCTCAGTAGTCCCATATGAAAAAGGGTCTACTTTATTATACTATCTCGAGACTTTACTTGGTGCAAGTAAATTTGAGAGGTATGTACCTTTTTACTTCAACAAATTCAAGTATAAGTCCTTAGATACTTACCAATTCGTTGACTCTATCTATGAGTTCTTCTCAGACGATAAAGCGGTATTGGATACTGTTGATTGGGACAAGTGGATTTTCCAGCCAGGAATGCCTCCAATAAAGCCTAAATTCAACACCAAATTGGCAGATGAAGTATACAAGCTAGCAGATAAATGGTTTGATGCCATCAAACAAGGTAATTTCGCTCAATTCAACTCATCAGATATCACTGAGTTCAGTTCAAATCAGTCTGTAGTCTTTTTGGAAACCTTGTCTGCGTGGGATAAGGTCGATGACTTCAAGTGGGTTGATCATATTGACGTCTTAGACAGGTTAGATGCTCTTTATGGTAAAGCTTATGGGGAAAACAACAACGCTGAGATTCTTTCAAGATGGTATTTATTACAGTTGTCTGGTAAGAACATGAAGTTCTACGACCTCCTCGGAGAATGGCTTGGAACAGTAGGAAGAATGAAGTTTGTTAGACCTGGATATACTGTTTTGGACAAGATCGACCATGAAAGAGCAGTGGAGTTTTTCAAGAGATTCGAACGTACGTACCATCCTATATGTCGTGCAATGGTCCGCAAGGACATGAACTTGGAGGACCATTGAGCTTTGAACGGAGAAAGGAGGGAGAGCAGAGTGGAGGTCTTGACATCTTTTTACACTGAGATAGTTTCAGAGAACAGCGGGAACTATGGCACAGCCCCTTCATACATGGCGCCACCTTCCATGCCAAGTCATAAGTCAGTAGATCACAGTCATAGTAATAATCACAAGTCACAATCATAACCGTTTATATCAATATATTAATATATCAGTAGAGGGTAGAGCCCAGAGAGCCAATTATGTACCACTTGAACTATCTTATCAAGCGTGGCTGCAAAATTCTGACCTTCACTTCTCTGACATTACCCCACCACTCACTCTTGTCTCTCCTCTCGCTCCTTCATCAGTCAACCCGACGTTGCTGCCCGCTCCGAGCTCCACTCTGGTTGTCGTTCGAATCTTTATCTATATGCAGTACACTTACCTCAAGTGTACTCTCTATGTCTACTATGTCTAGTATTTTCTCTCTACTATACTATCTCTACTACTTTCTACCCTATTAATTTGTCCACTCTAGATCTCTACTACCCTACTATCTCCACAACTCTACTACTTTCTCTATTCTACTTCTTGCTCTACTCTACTATCTCCACTCTACTATCTCTACTCTACTATCTCTACTCTCTCTACTCTCTCTACTATCTTCTCCACCCTACTATCTCTACTCTACTCTCTCTACTCTCTCTACTATCTTCTCCACCTACTATTGTCTCTGTAGTTCCGTCTTTTCGCTTCTCTTCGCTCAAGCTCTTCAGTCCATCGCCTCGTGGCTGCAAAATTGTCGATATCAATTATCTCCCCCTTACTGCTCTATCTGACTTCCCTTACCCTACGTCACCACCACTCTCCCCTCGCTACTCCACCACCACTCCACCACTCAACTCAACGTCGCTTCTCCCACCCTCCACGCTCCACCTTCTCGCTCCACCTTCTCGCTCCACGCCTCTCACGCCGCTCCAAATTGATCGAGCGAAAATTTCAAAACATCACACGTCATGTCGTTTTCATTGTCATCGTTTCCAGTATGTCGCCTCCTATGGGTCACTTCAGACACCTCACACAACCCCTACTAACATCCAGTTATCGCAATTCTCCGAAAGACTCAATCTTGAGCGTATTCGTAGCGATGTGGGCTCATTGCAGAACCTGATCTCTAAGTTGCGCCCACCGCAAGAATTCTTTGATTTCAGAAGAGTATCGAAGCCTGCTAACTTCGGGGAGATCCAGAACAGAGTTGGCTATAACTTGGGATACTTCTCTGCTAATTACTTGGCCATTGTTTCTATCCTTAGCATCTATGCTTTGGTTACTAATTTATTATTGTTATTCGTTATAATATTAGTAGGTGGTGGTATAGTAGGTATCAATAGATTGGGAGGCAATGACTTGGTATTGCCATTCGCCAGAGTCACCACTTCGCAGTTGTACACCGCCTTGATCTGTGTGGCTGTTCCTTTGGGTTTTCTTGCCAGTCCCATCTCCACAATGATGTGGTTGATTGGTTCGTCTATAGTCACGGTTTTCGGCCATGCAGCTTTCATGGAGAAGCCCATAGAAACTGTGTTTGAGGAGGAGGTGTGAATGGGAGTGATAGAGAAGCTGTGAGCCTTGGGCGTGGCCTGTAGAGCCCGGGATGTAATAAGAGCGATCTCGAGCATCGTATAGACAATATATGAAAGCGTGAGTCAATGGCACCGTTGTAGAGCAGGGAGCAGAGAGCAGAGAGCAGAGAGCAGAGAGCAGAGAGCAGAGAGCAGAGAGTAGAGAGCGAGTAGAGAGTAGAGAGCGAGTAGAGAGCGAGTAGAGAGCAGAGTAGGCAGATGTCAGACATCGTGCTGCAGGACTGGGACATCGTGCTGTACACGCGATGCACATGTGAGACTAGAGAGTGTCGATGGAATGGGCGTGTGGTCGTACGGTGGTGGCAGCTGTCCGCTCTCGAGGATCCAGGCTCTCGAGGCTCCAGGCCTAGGTTCCAGCCTAGAGTTCCAGGACCAGAGCTCCAGCCTAGGTTCCAGGACCAGAGTTCCGGCCAGAGTTCCAGGACCAGAGTTCCGGCCAGAGTTCTATCACACCTGACGGTTCACCACTCACCCATTCATCCTAACCTGATGGACATCGTTTATTACATGCTAACCATGATATACAGGAAATTATCTAGATGTGTAACTTAGTTCTTCTCCAGTGTCTTCTCTTGGCGTTGTATCTGACGGTGTTGGTAGTCTTCAATCTGATCCATTGTGGCAATGGTCTGTTTTGCTTTTGAGCTTTACCTAACTTTTGCTTGGTTCTGAAAGACTTTTGAGACTAGACGGTTAGTATTGGCGTCTCCAGGAGCTAGAAATGTCTGTACATACTGGCATCTTTACTTAACTGTAATGAAAAATTTTAGAATTTTTTACTCTCAAATGTGGAAGGGTTGGGCGGACACGACTTGGGTGATGCACGATTGGATGATGTGACTGCTTTGAGCGAGTGAGTAGGGGAGAATGAGTAGTGAGTAGTATGAGTGTGTGAGTAGTATGAGTGTGTGAGTAGTATGAGTGTGTGAGTAGTATGAGTAGTATGAGTGAGTGGTGTGAGTAGTATGAGTAGTATGAGTGGTACCGTAATTAAGTAGGTAGTATAGTGGTACTAGTACTTAAGTAGGTAGTATGAGTGAGTGGTACTAATCAAGAGTGGTAGTATGGGTAGTAAGAGTGAGTGATTAACAGTGAGTAATTAAAATGAGCAGTATGAGTGAGTAGTATGAGTGAGTAGTATGAGTGAGTAGTATGAGTGAGTAGTATGAGTGAGTAGTATGAGTAGTATGAGCCTATTTATGTACTACTATTCATGATGTTTATCTAGATACGCTTGAATAGTGATGAGTAGGGCAGTTGTAACATATTCATGCATTTTAAGCCATCTGTCGCTCCACCATTAGGGCTCATGCCCGGTCGTGTCCCTCGATTTCCCTACGAAAAACTTTTTATTGAAAATTAATTTTTTCTACCTAATAGTATAATAATGTCAGCTGGTATGTCAAGTGTTAGGCCATGAAGCCCGCTCCTACTAACAGTTTAGCTCAAAAAGACGGTTCCCTTGTTTTTGGTGTTGCCAGAATCTTTGCTTCCTTCAACGATACCTTCGTCCACATCACTGATTTGTCCGGTAAAGAAACCATCGCCAGAATCACTGGTGGTATGAAAGTCAAAGCCGACAGAGATGAATCCACTCCTTACGCTGCCATGTTGGCTGCTCAAGACGCCGCTGCCAAGGCCAAAGAAGTTGGTATTAACGCTGTCCACATCAAATTGAGAGCTACTGGTGGTACCAGAACCAAGACCCCAGGTCCAGGTGGTCAGGCTGCTGTCAGAGCCTTGGCCAGATCTGGTTTAAGAATCGGAAGAATCGAAGATGTTACTCCAGTTCCATCCGACTCCACCAGAAAGAAGGGTGGTAGAAGAGGTAGAAGATTATAATCCTTGTTGTTAATAATACTAGCATTTTCACAAATGTACATTTACGTATAGCGGAGTGGCGCTGCATGAGTCTCTGGCCTGAGCGCTGTACTATCAGGTGTGTCTGGTCTTTCGGTCTGCTTTCTCTTCTCTCGTTATCGCTGAAAAATGTGAAAAATTCAGTGATGCTGCAGTTTCTCTACCCTCTGTTTCTCTGCTCTTGTTTCTCTAGTCTCTTCCTGTCATAGTCTCCCATCCTCTGGTCTGTCCCTACTCCACTCTTATTTCTCTACCCTACCTCGCACGTCGTTCCACTTCGTTCCAGGCTCTCATCTCAGCTTCTCTATTCTTCTCACTCTGCTCGAAACTCATGAAAATACCCTCCACAGCAGAGACCATCCTTAAAACGATCCTAGATATCGCTAAGGTCTCCCTACCATCATCCATACCCCCGTATAAACCGCCACCAGCAATCACATCCAAATTTGTCCTCAGAAATATCAAGCTGGACCAGTTCCTAACTTACTCCATACCTAATAGTGAGTATATAAAAGAAACATCCCATCTTGGAACTATAATACTAAACCTTATACCCAAGTATAATGTGATCTACAAGAAACATCTAAATCCAAAAAAGATCACATTTCCAACGGGATTCAAAGATGCATGTCTGACCCTTGAAATTGAACCTCTGGTTCCTCTTCTTATTGGTGCTAATTTCATTCAAAATCCTTATATGTTCATGAATTTACTTGACAATCCACCTTCACGTCCTATAAAGCTATCTAAACATTATTTGTTTTATGAGTCCAATGACTTTGTGCTTCCTTCATTGAAAGAAACTGATTCAATGGTATCACCTTCAGCTTCTCCAATTGCTCTTGGTGTTTACAAAGCGTTGATTAAACGAGCTCTCTTAATTCTCGGTTATGACAGTACCTTATACAGCCTACTATCTTCTACTAATTATACCGACTTCTTAATCGATTCAACTAATTTTCCTAATGAGTCACGTGATAAATCAAAACTTATAAATCAATTCAGTAGATATTTTCTTAGTTGTTGTAAGAATAATGATGTGGTGAAATGGAGTTATGATCATGTTAAGGGTTATAGAGATATAGTCAAAGATTTAGGTCAATATGAACGTGATCATTTTTACACTTTATTTCATAGGTATCTCACCGATCAAGTTACTAGTATTGATCAGCTCAATAAGGAGAAATTATGGGGTAAAGTTAAGTCCATAAAGATCCCAGAAACCGATCAGAGTAAAGAGTTGGAGGAACTCGGATTCCTTTACGTCAGATATAAAGCATATGAACGAAACCTTTCCAAGACCTTTAATGACCTGTTTAAAGAGTCAAAAATCATGTTTCAAACCTTCGAAAAACGTCCAGATCTACTAACCCACATAGGCTCACTTGTATATAGCAACGAAACCCATGAATCTAACAAATTAATTGCATCGATCATTGGTTATAGTCATTTCAACCCATCAAAGCTCAACCATCCCCTGTTTCCTCCCCACACAAATGACCTCCTCAATCACAACCTCGCCCTAATCAATCTACACTCCTCCTACACCTTCCTTAAGTCGTCTCCCTTCGATACTAGGAAAAAATCCATTATACTCAACCAAATTAGAAATTTGGGTACTCTTGGTAGTTCCTATTTCCGATTTATATGCAGGAAATTAGAGATGAAAGAACAAATTGAAGGATTAGAAAGAGTGATGACACTGAAGCTGTTTAAGGGGTATGTGAATGGGGTTGAAGGAGAGAATGTGTACAAGAAGCTTAAATATGGACAAGCAGGCTTTGACCAAGTTATAGGAGTTTTAAGTTTAGATAATGCAGAGGTGATAGAGGGATGGATATTAGATGTGGTTGAGAGTGTAGGTGTGGATGAGAGTGTAATGCCAACATTAATCAGTTCAGGTAAAAAACCCCGAACCTTCGATAAAAGTCACGCCATGGCTAAACTCGAATCAACTAAAGAAGAGTTTTATTCCCGGTTGTGAGTGTCCGTAGTGAGTATTGCTGAAGGGTTCCAATTTCCGCATTGGGAAACCAAATCCTGGAATTGATAAGAAATCATATATATAGATAGAGAAGAAGCAATATACAATAATGATTGATTTAGGATTAGGATTATTACTAGGTGGGGTTATAATATTATTGTATGTTTCACGTAAACAACACACCTCATTGCTCAACTCATTGACTTCCAAACCGCAAGACTTATATAAAAAATACTTTTCATCGAATCCTCCTACTCCTAATCAGAGTAGAAAGTCATCATATGCTAAACCTGGTGAAGATGGACAAATCCCACCAGAACCAACACCATTGATGATAACTCCTGAACAAGTCAAAAACTATGATGATAGACCATGGAGACCTTTTAGATGGCCTTATCATCAAACTATGTCTATATTCAAACTAGATATCAATCACTGGTTAGATATGGATAAATATTACTGGCATTATATCGAGGAAAAAAAAAGAATCTGGCATAAGTATGGTAAAGAAAATATTGATTGGTTACCAGAAGGTTATGCGCCCTCGTTAGAATTAATGGAAATGGTTGCAAATCATATGTTAAAAAGGTATCCACTTTTATTCACATTATTAGAAGATAAAGGTAAGAAAGGTAAGATTATCAAAAATGAACTTACTCATGATATACTTGATATGACCTTACCTTTGAAAGAGCATCCTTTATTATATGTTAGTCAAATGGCTAAAGAAGATTTTTATATTGTCATGAAAAATCCTGATGATGGATTGCATTACTTAGTGGCAGCAGCAGTTCCATTCCCAGGAGGATCTTTTGGAATTGATCATAAAATTGGTAAACATTTAGATATAATTCATGAAAATGTCCCATTTTATGAGGAAAAACTTAAGAAGTCTATGGAGCGTTGGTTTGCAAGATTAACTCCATCAGCACCAGTTGAAAGAGCTTCGTGGTATTGTTCATGGGATCACAAATTGCGTATGAGCAATGTCTACAAGCACGAGCCACTTGAAAAGCTCATGGAGGAAGCAAGAAATCATGAACCTACTGAGTTTAATGTTAGAGTTGAGAGACAAACTCTTAGAAAATTACCAAAATCCCAAGCTATTATTTTCACAAATCATCCAATTTTTTACTCTATTGAAGAAATGAAGAATGAACCATTAGTTCCATCTTTATTGAAGAAAATTATCTATGAAGCTCCAGAACTGATCATAAAGTATAAGAGTTTTGAAGTATTTAGAGACCATATTTCTGATTATTTGGATGGCTTGATAAAGAGACAGTTGGACATGGGTCTAATTGATGAAGACACTCCGTTGAAGACACTTCCCACCTATCCCTTTGCTCATTGGGTTAAGGCTGATTTTGATTTTGTAAATGGGGGGTTCAATAACCCTAGTCAGAAACGGGACTACACCGAGCAGGCCAAGAAGGAGATTATTGACGATTAGGGCTTTGAGCGGGGCTTTGAGCGGAGCGAAAGCTCCTAGAGTATATAGTGACACTGTGTAGTGCTTGGCTATTGGTGAATGTATAATGAAGTGAGCTGAAGGTAGTAGTATATCAACATCAGAGCTACTATTCCCTATTACTATATAACGTCTATCAACATTCGCTACTTTCTGATCTCTATCAGCATTCACTGGTGCTATGTTATCAACTATTCACTTATGTAATCTTTATTGAAATGCACTACTGCTATGTTATCTCTATCAGCACCCGCTACAATTCAATGTTTTATCAAGACCCTCTTCATTGTTCCTCGCCATCTTTGGCTGCAAATCTGGGATTGGTAAAAGAACGCCGCCTGAAAAATTATCCTTAATCTAATATGGAGCTTGAAGATATCACCCCTTTAGACCCTACCATACCCGGAAAGCTACACCTACATGCTTCCCCCAGAGTCTCCATCACCGGGGCCTCCATGCAGATCTCAGAACTGCCCGATCTAGAACCCGTACGACTGGAGCCTCGGCTGGACCGTCAACCTGAAGAGATAGAATATCCTGAAGGAGGTTTAAGAGCATACTCTGTTTTAATAGGTTCTTTCCTTGGATTGACAGCTACTTTTGGTACATTGAACTCTGTAGGTGCTATACAAACATACTTGGCCACTCATCAGTTGTCTGATACGAGTGCATCTACGATTTCATGGATTTTTTCCATTTATATGGCTATTGCATTCGGAGTCACAATTTTCGTGGGTCCTTATTTCGATTCTAATGGGGCTTTGAAACCTATGATTATAGGGAACTTATTGGGATTCGCTGGTCTTATTGCATGTGCAAACTGCACCTCTGTTTACCAGTTTATTTTGGCCCTTTCCTTGTGTGTTGGAATTGGTAGTGGACTTTGTATTAGTCCTTTAGTTGGAGTTATTAGTCATTGGTTCTACAGAAATATAGGCTTGGCCATTGGTCTTAGTTCTATTGGTGGTTCGATAGGTGGATTATTCATCCCATTGATGCTTAGAAGTTTATATACCAAAATTGGATTTATTTGGGCCATTAGAGTGCTAGGGTTCCTCTTTTTTGCATTAAATAGTATTGCAACACTTTTGATAAAAGAGAGATTTAAAACTCCTCCTGAAACTATTCCAGGGTTCCGCAAGACCATTGTTGCTAGATCAAAGAAACTTTTTAACTTCGGTGCTTTCAAGGACTTACAGTTTACATTCTTAGTAATAGCAGTCCTCTTAGGTGAGGTTTCTCTTCTTTCTATTGTTACATACTATGGTACTTATGCTATAGCACAGGGACTTTCAGAGAGTCAGTCTTATGTTTTATTGACTATTTTCAATGCTACAGGTGTCATAGGAAGATCATTTCCCAATTACTTGAGTGATAGAATAGGACATTTCAATATCATGGTTCTTATGATATTTTGCTCCAGTCTTTCAATTTTGCTACTTTTATTACCATTTGGGTCTAGTCCGGCTGTAGTATATGCATTTATTCTGATATATGGAATTTTTTCTTCAGCAATCCTATCATTAACTCCTGCGTGTTTAAGACAAGTCACTCCAGTAAGAGAATTTGGCGCTAGGTATGGCCTTATGTACTTCTTTGTCAGCTGTGGAAATCTTGTGGGTATTCCCATATCATCAGCTATCATTGGGGATTCGAGTAGACATAACTACGATATGTTTGCCATGTTTTGTGGAATTATTTCCATGATAGGGGCTGGTTTCTGGGTTCTCAGTCGCTATATGGCGGTAGGCTTACGTTTGAACGTGAAGGTGTGAGGATGTGTATTTAATAGGTTAGCATTTCTCTTCTGGAGAGTAATGTGATGGGTGTATTTATTAGAATTGGCTACGAAGGGTATGTCTCTCTATCTCTTCTTTCTCTGCTCTTTACTGCTCTTTTCCACTCTCCACTCCTCTGATCCACTCCCTACGTCGCTTCTCACTCAGTTCGGAGCTCCACTCCGCTGCTCCTGCTGAATCTTCTCCAATCGGTCGGCAAAGTCAGGTGAGATCCACTTCAAAAGATGAGGACCAACCATCATCAACGAAGTGAAGATGAATATGAAAGTATAGGTGGTATTCTGGAAGATAAATCCCACTGGTGAGTTCATAACCAATGACTTGAGTGATCCGGAACGGATTTCATAGTATTGTTTAACATCAGCAACTTTTATAATAATAGTATCATTAATAGTGTCAAATTGATCATAATTCAAGTAATAACTCTTGATTGTGACATTTTCATTATCAACGATTACCGAAAATCGATCTTTATCAAAAATCAAATCATGCAGATTAACCGTAAGATCATATGTACCTTCAGAAACATCTAATTCAAATTCATATTTATTATTAACCAAATAATCAATATAACCATTGTCTGACCTTAATCTTAAGGTAATTCTATTGGCTAAATTCTGACCATTCAAAACTTTATCTGATTGATACAATTGATATGGTGGTACATTATCAATATATCCTCTTATAATCACAGCTTGTATAACTGTTATAAATGCTAAGAAGTAAAATCTCATAGTTAAATTCTGAAAAATGCAAATTTCATATAAATTGGGTAAAATGTAAAACTATTTACATTTTAACACTAGTTTTACAGTTAAAAAATCCCAAAAAATGGAGTAATATTACCTTATTTCTTATATATTTCTTATACCTTTCTAAAGCTTGTTCTTCTATTCCTCTTCATTTACTACTATCTTATTTGACTTCTATATAATGTTATTGTCCCCACACACGACCGCGATATAAAATAGAGAGAAAAATTTTCTAAATAATTAAATTGTACATGTATGGGTATTATTGTAGAGCAACAATTATATACCCACGATTGTTGCTCTCTACAATCCATACTAGAATATACTACTACGAGTAGTAAAGGGATTTTAGGGCTTGTTGGTAACTGTGTTAGCAGAGATGTTGACCTGTGATGACCACCTGGCATTCTAGCATTCCATACATTACATTCTCTAAGTCTTGATCTTCACAGATTGTGAACCCCACTTATCGTAACAATAAAGTCCAATACCAGTGAACAGAAGACCCACCAATTGAGTTCCTGTCAATTTACCAAAGTATTTACTAGGATCTCGGTCACTAGTAGCTAACACTATACTAACCGTAATCAAAAAAATTCTCTTCATCATAGACGCAATTGAATATGAAACTGCTGGGATCAGTCCCAAAAGATGAAACGCCAAAAGGGTCTGCACGAAATGAGATAACGAACTCATCAAAATCAATCCAAACACATACTTCATTCCTGATTTTGTATCAGGTGTAGTACCCTCTATATTCCCACTAATAATATCTAATACATGTGGTAATTCATTGAAAAGGAATCCACAAACAGAGATCGTAAACCCTATACTAGAACAGTAAAAAATCGTAGTCATTCTATCAGGTTTGGCAATTTTATCTGATTGTGAAACAAATGTGGCAAGTGGGTTTGACATATTGAACTTATTGGCTTCTATCTCGTCAGCATAAGAACTCATAGGCGGCTGTGGGGGCTTAATTTCATCCAATCGAATATCTGAAGTAGAATAAGGCAACTTTATGGAATTGTTCCTTTGCCTAACATACTTCGAATAGTTACTAGTAATGGATTCATTAGGGTTCGGACTCAAGTGCTTATCATTGGAATCCCACGTTATTAACTGTTTTCCATATACATTTTGTGCAGCAAATATGATCAAACTAAGGAAACAAAATCCAAGACCTTTCACTTGATTGATATCAATAGTACCCAATTGATTGAAATCTTGTGGGGACTCAGAAGAGATAATTAAAATAACTCCACCAACTAAAGGTATTAATGATAAATAGGTCAAGGCAGAGAACCTAACCTTATAGATAAGCCTATAGCTTAGTACAATCACCAATGGTGATAATGCTTTAACACTTGAAACTGTTGCTAATGAAATTAATGATGTTGCACTCAAAGAACAATATTTACCAACAAATTGAAACAACCCCATTGGTGAAATCTTTAAGAATGCACCAAGATTAAATATAGGACGCAGGGCATCTTGAGGAACACTTCCAAGCGGGAAATGTCGAGATATATCAGGATATGCTCGGATGATTATAATGAAGCTAAATGATAATATAGAACCAATTAAAAATTGGAATTGACTTAGAAATAAAGGGTATTTATACTCATTGAGGACTCGCTTAGTGAGTTGTGATGTGAGCGATGATACGACGTACCACACCACACATGTTGCACAGGTTTTCACCAGTATCGGAGGTAGAAGGTCCATTCGCGATTCTGACTGGGCGCAAACTGGTGATATTTAAAGGTTGAAGTATTTAGAGATTATGGACAGCATTACATCGGATGTACCACGAGATTATATGGTAGTTTATTATAAGGAGGGATCACGTAGACACGCGTATAGATACTATCTAATGAGGTATATATTAATGGCGGTTACTCCACCATGGCACTTATATTAATATTTAATTTCTTTCCTGGAAAGTCTAGTATTAAAGTGGTCTTTACGCTCCACGCAAAGCACCGCTTAACTCAATGCCACCACTGATAAACCTTACCACTTGAATCACCGATAATAAGCTTAATACTTCCTCTCACAAGTTTCTCTTCCAAGTTTAAATCCGTAACTTTAAGTACCTCCAAACTTGTGACCTTTCCAACACTCCCTGGAAACCTCAAGCTGCCTATTTCGTTTACCTCCCAAATATGATTTTTCTCTCCTAGTTTAAGACTATATATCTTCATGCCATTCTCAAACACCACGCCAATGTACTCTTCACTCCAATAAATATGGCTATTGGTTGTCTGTTGTCTTCCTGTTTCGATCATAGAATCATTGATACTTCCAAATTTGACACAACCAACTCTTTCTGGTACTTTCTTACTAACTATAAAGTCACCATTTAGGCTGTAAATACTCATTATTTGAGTATCCTTATTTAAAATCATTACATTACCTGTGTCGTTAGAAATATCCACCAATTTATCAGAACCATCTTGTTCTCCAAATTTCCTGATAAATTTGAATCTTACCATGTCCCAAAGTATAATAACTCCATCTACATCTAATGAAAGCCCAACCTTGAAGCTCTTACTGTACTTTATCTCCTTAATCTGACTTATATGCCCTCTTAATACACCCTGGAATTGAAGGTTGACCTGTGGTTTCAATTTACATCTCCAGATATTAATCAATCCATCCTCAGAACTCGTAATAAACTTTTTATAGCCTATCTCCACAATATTAGTGATATTCGATTCATGAATATTCAAGAATGAGGTATTATTAATGATGATCGATCCGCCATTTAGTTTCCTAATTAATAGTTCATCTTCACTCACAATACAACTTGGTCTTCCTACCCACTTTCCTGATTTAGAACTAATCTCTATCTTGGCAATAGGGCATTTAAGTTTGGACTCAAAGATCAACTTTGGTTCAAGAGCATCATCAATTTTACTCAAGTAATAGTTGGATAAGTTTAGTACCTCTTTCTTGGGATGTGTTTTATGGAAAATCTTATTTGGGGTTTGACCAAAATTATTGATCATTCCAATGACAGCTTTTCTCTCTAATTCATCGTTAATATTATCTAAATTAATAGCACCATTGTAAGAAATGTGATGGAAAATATTCAAAGAATCAACAGCTGCTGGACCATTCTGTTTATATCCAAAAATCAAGTCGATCCAATGGTGTAAGTTAGCGGATACGTAAGGACTTTCCAAAGCTTCTCTGTTCTTTTGAATAAATATTTTGGGGTCATTTTGCGCCCATTTTGGCAATATGACATTATTAGAAATTTCACCATTTTGGGAAGTTCCAAATTCGAATCCATTGGAGTTCACAAGAAATTCAGGGAGGTAGAAAAATTCCGGAATCAACTCTCTGACATCAGTAGTATTATCTCTAGAGGCTGAAAGCCAAGCCTTCTCAATAGAATTGAAGAGTCTATCTGCATGGTCGAATTTTCCACCTTGTAATAGTAAGTAGGATTGAACGTACGGCTTTAATCTTATTAAGTATGAAGTCACAATCATTGCAGACGAGTAATGGGTACCATAATGAAAAGCTGGCGATGAAGGGTCTTGGAGACTCTTTAATGCCTCATATCTTTCCTTGAATTCACTTGCTCTTGGTTCCGTTTGAGCACCCATAGGCTTAGATAAATCTCTAAAAGTTTTGGGATTCGACAAGTCTAAGGTATCACTAGTATAATCAGCAATAACCCAAGGGAAAACAGGATATTGGGTCAAGTCATTGAAGGTACGGCCTGATAGCGTATTGATGATCATTAAGTAGTAGAAATTAGACATTTCACCGTTTTTCCATTTTTTGGTAGCTGTAAGATAATTATCAACAGTGCTAGTCGAAGAGAAAGCTGCACTTAACTTGGAAGCAAAGGATGATGCCAGACTATTATTCGTTAAGGAAACTTGCAAAGTTTCACTCAAATCATAATCTAATCCCTTCCCATCACAGTAATGTTGGAGCTTGTTATAAATGGCGTCTCTTTCTTTTGCAGAGAGACAAGTGAGTAAAATACTTGCACCATCACTGAAGAACATCTCAAGAGCAATATCCCTCAAAAGGAACTGTCTTTTGGAGATAGAGCTCAAAGTGTCTAGGCTCCAATGCTTGGTTCTATGACTCTTGGAGTATTTACTGACAAAATTTGACTGGGAATTGATCAATTGTAAATATGGGTCTCTTAATTCAATAGGTGCATCTTGAACATCAACAACATTGCCATCGTTTTGATGAAAATAGTTTTCTATGATGTATAAGTGGGAGGCACCTAATATCATTAAACTTTCAATTGGAGCTAAGCCATTAATTTGACTGATATTCCAAAGAGAAACGATGTAATCACCCAAAAATAAGCTTCTTAATACCTTTCTATTCTTATCTTCGTAACTAGATTCAACAGAATTTTCAGAATCTTCATTTTCAATGTCTTGTTCATTATCTATGACTTCAAAAGGTCCTGTCATAAAACTTTCACCAGAAAGACTCCCAGTATTGATGCCATTAGTTTCGATAGCATTGTTATACACGTCAAAGGATTTGGAGGACTCCTTCTTTAACTCTTTCACTGGTACATCTATTTGATATGCCAATCTATCTGCATCAGGTAGTTGATCTTCAATTATTAACCTGGACCTCATCCTATCTGAGCTTTCAATATAATCCAATGCATAACTAAAACTGAAATCGGTAGCTTCTAATCTTTCCACTTCAATCTTAAGTGAGCTGAAGCTAGAAATATGATGGAGACTGTTTTCCTGCTGATCTTGATTTGCTCTATTGAATTTGAAAAGTTCATTCTCAATGATTTGATGCTTCAATTGGTCGCAGTCTCTTTCAAAGCTCTTGACATAAATATTGTCAGCTTGACCAATAGTTCCACCATCATTGAGGGTTATGCGTATCATATCATTAATTTTCAACTTTGAGTGTTCCAAACTATGAGAGAGGATCTTTAAGTAACGTTGGTTGAAAATATGTTTATAAGTAGGATACCTCAGTATTGACTTAAGAGACTCCTCATCATTTTTTACAGCTAATGTTTCGAAAAAATCATTTATAAGTTGATCGGAAGCACTATAATCAACACCATGAGTCATTATTTCAATTAACTTTGGGAATTCTGCCTGTTTGATTATGCGGACGGTTCTTAGCAAGTTGAACAAATTACCTGGGTTATCATAATTAGGAATCTTGAAAAATGTACCTAAAAGGAGAATGAGAACGTCAGCAACTTGTTGATCCAGTAAAACACCATCTGCAAATATAGTGATTTGTCTTTCAAGTATGAACTTAACCACACTATCAAACAGATCAGGATCCACTCTCTTCAAATTCAAGATAATTAAGTTACCAATTAAGTTCTTCAAAAACTTAATAGATGAATTTGAAGAAGTAGAACCATTCTCAATTATGGATAAGATACAAACGAGATAAGTTCTCAAATCCACCTCACTAACATAAAAATTCTGACTCAAATACTCGTTATAATAGTACACTAATAAACTGATGGATTCATTCATGAGATCTTTCTCATTGAAAATGAAGTTGGAGACTTGAATGAAATCGTTCAAATGTTGAAAAATTTTGGGAAAGATAAGATCTAGGATTAGCTTCTTGGTGAAATCACTAGAATGATTGAAAATCGTCAAAAAGTCGTTACCTTCAAATAATTTGGTAATGAATAAATTAGAAACAGTACTGATCAAATTATCATAACATCCTTTGAAATTTGTTAATAGTTCTGATTGCTCCCAACCCAAAAAAAGTTTGAGATATCCTATAAGCTCAAATATCCCATCTAGCCATGCCTTATCAAAGTAAAAAATCTTCAAGGGTTTACATTGTTCAAACCCTTTTTGAATAGATTCAGAATATTCATTAATTAGGTGGATTGCATCCAACGAAACATCCAAATCTGAGTTTTTCTTGCTTCTGGAAACAGGACTATTTGGCTGACTCAATACTTTCCCTTTTCTCTCACTCAAAGTATATACACAATTGAGTACGAGATTATTGACTAGAATTAGAAACTCAGGCATCACAAGTTTTGAACTCGATCTTTTGAAGCTAGGGTCTTCTATTACATGGGTTAAAGAGGTATATGAACCATCTATATCGGTGATATCTAATCCAAAACTTGAAAGATAAAGTTGAATGAGAATATCATCACTTTTCCACCATTCTTTGAAGAAATAAGTTGAGATATTTAAACCCTTATTAGTTTTAAAGAATCTTCTGATAATATTAGGACCTAAAATTTTCAACAACTTTGACAATAATCTGATACCACAATTTACGACATTCTTATTCTTGATCGATAAAAGTAGAAGGATCCAATGAATAGTTATAGACCTGGAAAATTTCTTCAAGTACTTCATCGAGGATGTAGATTCACATAAAGTATTAGTAATACATTGAAGTGATATTTCACCAAATTTTGGATTAACTTCAGTAGGACTAGAATAGAATGAGTAAATAATGAAATGTGCTATAGATTTAATATTGTCAACAGAAACATCTGATCTTATAATGGAAGAGAATGAAACAATGAATTCATCCATTACTAAAGCATCAATGGAAATGTTAACTAGTTTTGGACTTTTCATAAATTGAATAAATTTCTTCATAAATTTCATCTTATTCAATTCTTGAAGGTTATACTCTTGATACTTACTTTCAGATATAAAGACATTAAATTGCTTTAACAAAAAATTTACAGTCATAGAATCATGAAATAAATCAAAACTCAATATTAAGTTTCTGTATCCTACTGGATTGACTATGATTGAGTTACCTGGCTGATCTTGATTATATCCAAGTTTCAGGATAATGATACTTATGATTTCAAAATCAGGCTTATGCTTCACTAGTAATATTGATAGTATACCATACCCATTGATATTCTCAAATTCTTTGCTCAATCTCCAATCATTATTTAAAATGTCAAATAAAGCCTCTAAAGACTTACCCAAAAGTTCTTCATTCAGCCCACTTTTGATTATCGATTCAACGGAATTCAAGAGGGCTTGTAATCCTCCAATTATGTATAAAGATGAGTATATAGATACCGACTTGTGGATTAAAATATTGTTACTTTCAATGATGAGATTATTGGAGTTGATATTGAAAGTGATATTCGACGAGGTAATTCGATCTTTTATGAGTGAAGATGCAATAACGTTTCTATTGATACTTTTATCATTATCAGTTAAATGAGATAAGGAATCTCTGAAACTATTCCTTCTCTTTTTAGTACCAATAATGCTCTTTGTTTTCAAAGATAAATCACAATAACCTTTGAAAGTCAATTGGTTAAGTAAATTATAAATATTTTCATTAGAAAATTCGTTAAAATTCCAATCAAAGTTTATACCTAAATTATAGATTAAATTGACCCATTGAGATGTTAAAGGTACATCTAGTATAGTACAGTTACTAAACATAAGTTCATTATTAGTCGTAGTAAAATCTGAATCATCATTTCCTATATAAAGTTTATCCCAATTCTCAATGATTCTATGAAGTTCAGGACAAGGTATTGATTCCGAATATTCCCCATTTATATATAAGTTCAAGTTTTGGTATTGATCATATGTTAATACTACATATATAAACTTATGATCTATGAATTCAAGGATTTGATTGAAGGAGAATCTAAAATTTGAATTATTGGAATGGTTCTTAATTTCAATTGAAATTTGATTTAAGTTCAAAAGATGAACTTTAAGAGTAGAACAAGTTGTACTTGAAGAATTGGTGAACTCAAAAAGTGATATTGTAGATAAAGAATCATCATCATTATTGAACTTGAACCAGAATTGAAGGGTTAATGTCTTTGTTTTAATCCTTGGTATAGGTAATGGTACTGAATACTTGTTGAATAAAAAAAAGTTAGGAAATGTTGCATAAGTACTAAGTATTTGGTTGATTAAATGTAATAGTAGTAATTTCTGATTAATATTATCAGTATAAACTAATGCATGGGTAAGTTTTCTTGTTGTTTTAGTATCTAATCCCAATTCTACCAAACTCAATATTAACTTGACAAATTGGTTTAGAAGATTCGGAACAGAAATTTTCAAGTCCGAATAAGCAAGTAACTCGTCACTATAGTGAAGAAATTTATCTAGTAGAAGCTCCGTAATTCCTTGACGGAGAACATATAGCCTATTGAAATAACAAAAAGTTAGTAAATGAACAAATAATTCAAATACAATGACTTTGAAATCCGAATATATATCATTGTCTAAATCGTCTAGAAGTTCAAAGAACTTCAGAACTTGCTTAGTAGTCAATGTTAATTGACTCAGGAATAGATTACCTAGTACTATCTCCTCTTCAATGAGGGTTATTAGTATGGAGACATCATTGATATTATCAACTAGTTCAACCTTCCAATTGATTAGTAGATCCTTATTGATGTGGTAGCCGGGGAACAACTCATCACTTATGTAGTTGATTATAGCAATGTCCTCCTCCTCCATGCTTTAAAGATTAAGAGATTTCGCAGACCAGACAGACAGACATTTGAGGACATTTTGAGGACATTTTGAGGATATTTCAAGACATTTGAAGTGAGGGCGATAATTTTCTCTCCTGTCTCTGTATGCGCCTACGGTTCTATCTGTCTAATGTCTTTTCCAGTTGTACTACTTTATACTCTAGAGCACTCTCCTTAACATTCTCTTCAACACGCTTTCTATAGCTCCTCACAGCTTCCCACTCGTATGTAGCCTTAAATCGCTTCTCGCTGCGCTCGAAGCTGCGCGAACAGCTCTCACTGCAGCAATGAGCGAAGAACCAACGATTCAGCCTGACTCAGTCCAATCCAAGCGGGAGTTGATCACTCAGCTACTTGAAGTCCCAGGAAAAGAAGGCGATTATTGGAATTTAATCCATAAGCAGTATCTCGAACTATTCCTCTACCACGAGGTTGAATCATTCTCTGAGCTCCAGAAGGTTCTAGGTCCCATAAGAGTAGAGCCCCTTTTAGTTGATGGGGTCATAAGTGACGATGGTATATTCATAAACCCAATTATTTATCAACACTTTGTGAATTGGTTTGGTATTGAAGGTCAATCTATCGCTAGAGCTCTTTTTGCTGATGAAAATGGTAACATGGTAGTAGAGAAATACCCTCCATTCTTTTATTTCCATATACTAATGAAACAAATTAAGCATGAAGCTGTTGCTCCTGGATTTCAGTTGTCTAAATCAGCAACCTTTAAAGATTTAGTTGATTACTTAAAAAATAACCATCTTAAGGCACAAACTTTCAGAGTTTGGTTTGTTTCTGGTGAAAAATTAGAACACACAGGTAGATTAATTTCCATTGATACATTTCTTGAACTTCCATTCCAGCAACTTTTACAAAAATCAATGTTGGATCAAACTTTAGCATCTCAGAATTTCAACCAATCTTGTAATTATCATTTGGTTATTGAAGTCAATGATATCTTAGGTACTTATTTGAACCATGTAAATCTCGAAAACTTTGATATCCAACAACTGTTGTTGACTGGTGGTAATCTTGGTTTAGTTAATTTGGGTAATACCTGTTATATGAATAGTGCTTTACAATGTTTAGTTCATGTTCCTGAGATCAATTTCTATTTCTTCTTGAATTTGTTTACGAAAGAACTCAATAAATCAAATCCTTTAGGATATCGTGGTAATATGGCCCAAATATTTGGGTCTTTATTGCACAAGTTATTTGATAAAGAAGCTACCACTAATTCTGTATCTCCCAGAGAATTCAAATATACTATAGGTCATTACTCCTCAATGTTCTATGGGTACCAACAACAAGACTCTCAAGAGTTCCTTAGTTGGCTATTAGATTCCTTGCACGAAGACTTGAACAGGATATACGACAAACCTTATTTAGAGAAACCAGAACTTAAAGATGAAGAAATCAACGATAAAGATGCCATTAAGAGACTAGCAGAAATAAGTTGGGATCAGTATAAAAAGAGAAATGACTCTATAATCATTGACTTGTTCTCAGGCTTATATCAGAGTACATTAATATGTCCTGATTGTGGTAAAACGTCGATTACATACGATCCTTTCAATGATTTGACCTTACCCTTACCTATTGATAAGAAGTGGTACCACACCTTCACATTGGTTAATCTCTCTAGCGCTCAAAATGGGGGCAATTCTGGCCTTGGGGATGAAGGAGAACGGATTTTGAAGTTTCAAGTTGAATTGAACAAAACATCTAATTTTGATGACCTTCTTACTTACTTATCCAACTTCTTAAATGTTCCAAAGAAGTTCATCTTCGTTTATGAGCTCTTCAGAGACTACGTCTACCAAGATTTCCAGTCCAATAACAAAAAGTATAAATTCATACCTATCAGTGAGGTAATAAACTCTGCTGATAATATAGTAGTGTACATTATTCCCCATGACGACGATGATATAATAGTTCCAGTACTCAACACAGTTCATGAAGATAAATCTTATAAAGTAACCAATACATTCGGTGTACCGTTATTCTTAACTTTAAAACCTTCAGAGACCAAGTCCTTTGGTACCATAAGGCTTAAGTTAGAGAACCTTTGCCAAATACTAACCAAGGAATCTTTAGCTTGGCATAGTGAAGAGTATAAACACAAGGATGATGGTTATGATTCTGATGTGTCTTTGGCAGACTCAGATGTTAATGCTGATTATGGGTTCACGATAAAAGCTCATGAGGATACAAGGTTCAAACCTGGCCTTCATAAAAAGAAAATTTACTTCCCTCATCTTAAGCCCAATACGTTCAATATTCCTAAACTTTCTGATAAACTTCCAGAATTAAAATTTAGAAACTATCATAAGATCGAGTCTCCTGTAACGTCAAGTTCAGACTCTGAACCTCCACCATCAATACCTGAACCAACAGCAACACCAACTCCAGAGGCACCTAAATTAGGGGATGAAGAGTTTGAAGAGATTAATGATACTGATCTTTCAGATAAAGAGAATATTAAATCCCCTTCAGAAGGGACTACTTCTGATGAAGATAGAATAGGGCTGTTATTTGATTCTGTTAGTACATTGAATAAGGAAGAGATGGTGGTAGTACCCATGGATATAGCTAGAGGACAAGATAACCATCCTATATTTGTTAATCAGAACTCTTTACTTGTATGTGAATGGGACCATGAAGTTTACAAGGAAATATTTTCAGACTCCAATAAAACTTGGGAGAATATCAATGAACTTCCTAACCCTGAATTAATCAAGAATCGTCAAAAAATCCTTGACAAACAAAAGTCAACTATTTCATTATATGATTGTTTAGATAACTTCAATAAACCTGAAGTTTTAGGAGAACATGATTTATGGTTTTGTCCTAGATGTAAGGATCATAAACAAGCTACTAAGACTATAAATTTATGGTCAACAGGTGATATTTTGACAATACATCTTAAAAGATTTCAAGTAGCAAGAAGTTTCAGTGATAAAATCGATGTCACTATTGATTTCCCCATTGAAGGATTAGATATGACCAAATATGTCCATACAGAGAATGGTGATACATTGATTTATGATTTGATAGCAGTTGATAATCATTATGGTGGGTTAGGTGGTGGTCATTACACTGCTTCTGTACTTAATTTCCGTGATTCTACATGGTATTATTTCAATGATGGCAGAGTAACTAAAATTGAGGATACCAAAGAAGTTGTAACCGGAGCAGCATACCTATTATTCTACCGTAAAAGAAGTACCGAGAAGTTTTTAGGAGGGGAGAAAGTCAATCTGTTGATCAATGAAGGTTTGATTGAATTTGAGGAAGCTTCAAAGACGAAAGCTAAGAGGTTAGAAGTAATGAAATCAGAGATAGAAAAGTACGAAGAGAATGAAGAAACAGATAGTTCAAGTTCTGGAAAGAAGTCTCGATCACCTTCTGATGATACTAATATCGATCCGAAGAAGAGGCTATTAAGTAAAGATAGAACTCCGTTAGAGGAGAATGTTATATAGAAATTTATATATTCTTTCGCTATGCATCATATTGTCTATATGGCTAACTATACACCTTGGCTCTATTTTGCGATATACTGATCAACTTCTTTAAGTCATCAATAGATACATCAAGTAGATCACCGTTTATGAAGTTGATTTGTTTCAATTCGTCTGTTGTGGATATTACATGGCCCTTAGAGACGAGATTTGCCTCTTCACTTTCATTTTCCAAATCACAAATGATAACATTTTCATCATCTAAGGCATAAATACCAAAATTTGAAGATACAGGAGTCGATTCTAGGTCTAAACGAAGATCATAAGCTTCATCTGAGGCCTCCAAATTTTCAACTGAGACTTTACTGAACTCATTTATGTACATCACCGGCAATTTAACTTGTTTTAATGTCTGTAATAATGCATACTGACAGACATCAAATAATGGACCGGATCTGTCGAAAATCTTGAAACTTACAAATAAGTTGAATTTGAACTTCTTTTCAAGATCAATGGGTTGACCATCGTCCTGGGTTACCTTTGGATGGAAAACCACTGACGAAACAGGCAAGATTTTAGATGTAAGAATGTACTCATAAAGACTTTGGGATAAATTCATTTCTTCATCAGTTGGTGCACCAACTCTACCTCGAGATATACTAACAACAGGATACACAGATGTATACTGTGATTCATTGGGTATGGTATCATTGATTCCATAGGTTATATTACACACTATTAAAGTATTTCCATTTCTGAATATAGTTGAGGTGAGGGTATTAGAACACTTTACAGAAAGGTTTTCAAGCGGCTTGAACTCATCAAATTTACGCTGGCTACTCCTAACTCCCACCTTGAGATGTCTCTCCAACGAGATGTCAGGGATGATCCTTTCAAGGATCTCTGGCTTGAAAGATATCAGTTCCATTGCGATGAGGAAAATGAGAAAAGTGAGAAGAGGTGGAGAGATGAAGCAGAGGAGGTGAGCTATGAAGCGAGGAAGAGATGAGCTATGAAGCGAGGAAGAGATGAAGAGAGGAGAAGAGAGTATAGAACAAGATGGTTGCGGTTATTGTCATAATTCTATTTCTATTTACATTCTATTTACATTCTGTCATATGTCATATACCATATATCATCTACCTTATGCCAAATATCATCTACCATTTCTTCACTGATGACTCGATTCTCTCCATAGCGGGGATAGTTAGTATAGCCATCAGCTTGTTTAGGGCTATAGAACTTGCTGGGATCAAACTCTTAACCCACTTTTCTCTACTAAATCTGGATTAGAAAAGTACCATCTAGCAACTACGTGGAGGGATCCTTGATATAGACCTTCTGTACAAGCCAACCTCTCCTCATTATTAATCCTTTCCAGATATCGTACCCAAACTGGTAGGAACCGTCGCTAATAGGTTCAAACACAGAAACATAAGCCAACTGTTTACCAGAATAACTCTTTTTGAAGTTCTTTAAGTATCCATAATTAACACGTGGGTGAATATTCTCATCGATAGCTTTTAATCCTTGAATAGTTGTCCAAGGGGTCGCTCTAATAATAAGTCTCGAAGGTTCAACAATAGTAAATAAATGGTCAATCAACAAAAAATTATTCTGACCCTATTTTCAATAATAACTCCATACTTATTTGGTCTATTATTATCAGACAGCAGGAACTGGTGCAACGAGTACCCATATCCACAACGAATTGCTAAATAGTCAAAGTCAGCTGCGATAGCATTCTTTGCAGCCATTAAAAAATTTTCAATTAAATGTTGAATACCTCCAGTGGTTACATCTTAGGGCTTTACACCTTCTTTTTCTTTCGTAGACTCTTGGACCTGTCCTGTTTCCCAAAGTTGGATAGTACTAAACGACTTATTTTCCTGGATTCTTTCATTAATCTTCCTCCAATTATCAGTATGGGCCCGTGTGCAGGTACTTGGAGAAGTCACGATTAATCCATACTTAGGGTGTGTGCACCAGCTTACAAAAGAGAGTATAGCACGGAAAAAGTGACAGTATAGATAAAAGTGTCTAGAGTCAGTACTGTGTGTACCATAGAGCTGTACCATATACGATACACTACATGCAGGATCAGATAGGAGAACGTTGCAGTGACTCATGTTACATATTGCGCACACCTTATTGGCCGCAGATAAATGGCCCGCAGTAGATCCCGCAGATTGACTCAGCGGAATCCTCCGTGAACCTAACCACGTATCCATCTCATTTCCACCGTCTTCACATCCACACACGAACACGCCCCATCTGCCTCATCTCCGACACCCCACAACACTCCCACATTGCGTCTCTTGTCTCTATTTCGCTTCTCACTTCGCTCGAAGCTCTCGCACCAATCATCACCCTCCGAATAATAACATTTTTTCCGGTAACGGATAGATAAGGTTGGGGTAACTGAGTCAGGGTAATTTAGATATAAAAAAGTTTGTGAAATTTTTTCTTCTACTGATAATTTTATCTTGAATCTGGACAAGTTCTGTTACTGATCTCGCTAACTCTAAGTGACATGACTTCGTATATTGACCAAGAATTCGAGACTAAAATCTACCAATACGATGAGGTCCCAGAGAACACTTCTTGGGCTTCGGCGTTACCCATACAACAAGGGTTATATAATCCTGAGTATGAGAAAGATGCATGTGGTGTTGGTTTCACCTGTCATTTGAAAGGTGTACCTAGCCATAAGATTGTCAGCGATTCTAGAAATTTGTTATGTAATATGACCCATAGAGGTGGAGAATTGAACCCAAAAGATGGTGATGGTGCTGGTTTATTAAGTTCTTTACCTCATAAATTTCTAAAAAAAGAGTTTAAATACCATTGTAATATTGATTTACCTGATCTTGGTCAATATGGTATTGGTAACATCTTCTTCAAGAAAGATGATGTCATTTTTGAAAAATCTAAAAAGACTTTTGAAGATATAGCTACTTCTTTAGGACTTAAGGTTTTGGGATGGAGAAAAGTTCCCCATGATTCTACCATCCTTGGACCTGCTTCATTGTCTAGAGAACCTTTGATTTTACAACCTGCTGTTATTTTGCATGAAATTGAAGGCTTATCTCTCACTAGTGAAGAATTCGATGCCAAGTATAATAAAGAGTTTCAAAAGAGATTATTTATCTTAAGAAAACAATCAACTCATACCATCGGGTTACATAATTGGTTTTATATCTGTTCTTTATCTAACCAGACCATTGTTTATAAAGGTCAATTGGCTCCAAATCAAGTTTTTGCTTACTATCATGATTTGGCTAATAGCGAGTACGAAGCTCATTTCTCCTTAGTACACTCGAGATTCTCAACTAATACGTTCCCAAGTTGGGATAGAGCCCAGCCTTTAAGATTGGCGGCTCATAATGGTGAAATTAACACCTTAAGAGGTAATAAGAATTGGATGAGAGCCAAAGAAGGTGTGATGAAATCAGAACTTTTTGGTGATGAGTTAGACAAATTGTACCCTATCATTGAAGAAGGTGGTTCTGATTCTGCTGCTTTTGATAATGTCTTGGAACTTTTGGTTATAAATGGTAAATTGTCCTTACCAGAAGCTGTCATGATGTTAATCCCTGAAGCTTGGCAAAATGATAAATTGATTGACCCAAAGAAGAAGGCATTCTATGAATGGGCTGCTTGTCTTATGGAGCCTTGGGATGGTCCAGCTTTATTCACATTCGCTGATTCGAGATATTGTGGTGCTAATTTAGACAGAAATGGTTTGAGACCATGTCGTTATTACGTCACTGATGATGACAGAATCATTGTCGCTTCTGAAGTTGGTGTCATTGATGTTGAACCTGAGAAGATTTTACAAAAGGGAAGATTACAACCTGGTAAAATGTTGTTGGTTGATACCAAAGAAGGTAGAATTGTCGATGACAAGGAATTGAAGGCCAATGTTGCTTCCAAATTCGACTTCAAATCTTGGATTTTAGCTAATTTGATTAGTATGAACGATTTGACTGAAAAATTGAATGCTAAGTCAGTTGACTTAACTCATAAGGTAGTTGCTGAATCAACCGTGCAGAGTGACCCTAGATTAATCTCTTTTGGTTACTCACACGAGCAAATGTCTTTGATTTTAGCTCCTATGGCTCAAGGTAATGAAGCCTTGGGTTCTATGGGTAATGATAACGCATTGGCTTGTGTTTCAGAACAACCAAAATTATTATATGATTACTTCAAGCAATTGTTTGCTCAAGTTACCAATCCTCCAATCGACCCTATCAGAGAGTCTATTGTCATGTCTTTGGAGTGTTATGTAGGTCCTCAAGGAAACTTATTGGAAACAAAACCAGAACAATGTAATCGTTTGTTATTGAAATCTCCTATCTTATCTACTGAGGAATTAAAGGCTATTGTTAATATGCCAAAGGTTTATCCTAAATGGACCGTCGAGACCATAGATATCACTTTTCCTAAAGTTGAAGGTATTCAAGGTTACATCAATACATTAGACAGAATCTGTCAAGAAGCATCCAGTGCCATTGCTAGTTCCAATAAGGTCTTGATCTTATCTGATAGAAGTGCTGGTGCAGACAGAGTTCCTATCAGTGCATTATTGGCTGTTGGTGGAGTCCATCATCACTTGGTTAGACAAAAGCAACGTTCCAAGGTCGCTTTAATCATCGAAACTGGTGAGGCCAGAGAAGTTCACCATGCTTGTTTGTTGGTTGGTTATGGTGCCGATGCTATCAACCCATACTTGGCCATTGAAACTTTGATCAGAATGAAGGCCGAAGGATTGTTATCTGACACTGAATTGACAGAAGAAAAGATCGTTAAGAACTATAAGTATGCTGTTGATAGTGGTATCTTAAAGGTGATGGCTAAGATGGGTATTTCAACATTATCTTCCTATAAAGGAGCACAAATTTTTGAAGCTTTAGGTATTGATAATTCTGTTATTGATAGATGTTTTGCCGGTACTGCTTCTAGAATTAAAGGTGTTACCTTCGAATACATCGCTCAAGATGCATTCACTATGCATGAAAGAGGATTTCCATCCAGAGAAACCGTCAAACCTATTGGTTTACCAGAAACCGGTGAATACCATTGGAGAGATGGTGGTGAAAGTCACATCAACGAACCTGCTGCTATTGCTTCTATGCAAGATGCAGTCAGAAATAAGAATGAAAAGGCATATGATGCTTACGCTAAAAAGGAGCACGAAGCTATCAGGAATTGTACTTTGAGAGGTTTATTGGACTTCGATTATGATTCCTCTAATGCCATTCCAATCGATCAAGTCGAACCATGGACTGAAATTGTTAGAAGATTCTTCACCGGTGCTATGTCTTACGGTTCTATTTCAATGGAAGCACATTCTACTATCGCTGTTGCTATGAACAGATTAGGTGGTAAATCCAATACAGGTGAAGGTGGTGAAGACGCCGCTAGATCCGCTGTTGCTGAAAATGGTGACACTATGAGATCTGCTATCAAGCAAATTGCTTCTGGTAGGTTCGGTGTAACTTCCCATTACTTGGCTGATGCCGATGAGTTGCAAATCAAGATGGCACAAGGTGCTAAGCCTGGTGAAGGTGGTGAATTGCCCGGTAAGAAGGTTTCTGCAGAGATTGCAAAGACCAGACATTCTACTGCAGGTGTTGGTTTGATTTCTCCACCACCACATCACGATATTTACTCTATCGAGGACTTGAAGCAGTTATTGTATGATTTGAAGTGTGCTAATCCAAGAGCCAGAACCTCTGTTAAGTTGGTTTCTGAAGTTGGTATTGGTACTATTTCTGCCGGTGTAGCCAAAGCCGGTGCAGAAAACATATTGGTTTCTGGTCATGATGGTGGTACTGGTGCCGCTAAATGGACTTCTATCAAGCATGCTGGTTTGCCATGGGAATTGGGTCTTGCAGAAACTCACCAAACCTTAGTATTGAACGACTTGAGAGGAAGAGTCATCTTGCAAACAGACGGTCAAATTAAGACCGGTAGAGATGTTGCCATTGCTTGTTTGTTAGGTGCTGAAGAGTACGGTTTTGCTACTACTGCATTGATCGCAACTGGTTGTATCTTGATGAGAAAGTGTCATTTGGACACTTGTCCTGTTGGTATTGCTACCCAAGATCCTGAACTTCGTAAGAAGTTCAAGGGTACTCCTGAACACGTCATTAATTTCTTTTACTACGTTGCCAATGATCTCAGAAAGCTCATGGCGAAGTTGGGATTCCGTTCTGTCAATGAGATGGTTGGTAGAACCGAAAAATTGGTTGTTCGTGATGATTTGAGAAACACCAAGAACGCCAACATCGATTTGTCCCCAATTTTAACTCCAGCTCATTCTATTAGACCTGGTGTAGCTACCCATTGTGTCAGAAAGGTCGACCACAGATTGCACATTAGAATCGATAACAAGTTGATCGATGAATCTGAATTGACCTTAGCCAAGGGTTTACCAGTTACCATTGATTGTAATGTTGTTAACACCGACAGATCTTTGGGTACCACTTTATCTTACAGAGTTTCCAAGATCTTTGGTGAACAAGGTTTACCACATGACACTATTCATGTCAATGTTAAGGGTTCCGCTGGTCAATCTTTCGGTGCCTTTTTGGCTCCGGGAGTTACTTTAGAATTGGAAGGTGATGCCAATGATTACATCGGTAAGGGATTATCCGGAGGAAGAATCTTGGTTTACCCACCAAAGGAGTCTAAATTCAAGGCTGAAGATCAGATAATTGCTGGTAACACTGCTTTCTTTGGTGCTACTTCTGGTGCTGCTTTCATCAGGGGTATTGCTGCTGAAAGATTTGCAGTCAGAAATTCAGGTGCCACCATTGTTGTAGAAGGTACTGGAGACCACGGATGTGAGTACATGTCTGGTGGTAGAGTTGTTGTTTTAGGAGGTACTGGTAGAAATTTCGCTGCTGGTATGTGTGGTGGTATTGCTTATGTTCTTGACATGGCGCAAGACTTCAGTGACAAGGTTAATACTGGAACTGTTGAACTTGGACCAGTTGAAGACCCTAATGAAATTGCTTTCCTTAGAGGTTTGATTGAAGACCATAGACATTACACCGCTTCTGAAGTAGCTGATAACATCTTGAATGACTTCAACAGAATTTTACCAAGATTCGTTAAGGTTTTGCCAAACGATTATAAGAAGGTCTTAGAAGATCAGAAGACTAAACAACTTGAGGCTAAGAAGAACGAGATGAATAAATTCTTGAAATCTATCAAAGAAGATCCAGAAGCTGATGTCACTAATGGCGAAGCTGCTAAGATCAAGCATGGTCACGTTCACCACCATTCCAAGAAAGATGAACCAAAGGTCTTGGATGTAGAAGACACCATCAAAGATATTGATCTTGATGCTAAGGCAGTTGCTAAAGTTGATAAAATTAGAGGTTTCTTGAAGTATAAGAGAAGAAATGAGAAGTATAGACCAGCTAAGGCTAGAACCACTGATTGGGATGAAATGACTTCTAGGTTAACCAAGGAGGAGTTGAAGTATGAATCAGCAAGATGTATGGATTGTGGTGTACCATTCTGTACCTCTGATACTGGTTGTCCAATCTCCAACGTTATTCCAAAGTGGAATGAATTGGTATTCAAGGACAAATGGTTTGATGCATTGCAAAGATTATTGATGACCAATAACTTCCCTGAATTCACTGGTAGAATCTGTCCAGCTCCATGTAATGGTGCCTGTGTATTGGGTCTTATCGATGATGCTGTTAACATCAAATCTATTGAATGTGCTATCATCGATCATGGTTTTGAAAAGGGTTGGATTGTTCCACAACCTCCAAAGGTCAGAACTGGAAAGTCTGTCGCTATCATTGGTTCTGGACCTTCCGGTTTAGCTACTGCTGATCAATTGAACAAGGCTGGCCACAAGGTTACTGTTTATGAGAGGAGTGACAGACCAGGTGGTTTGTTGATGTACGGTATTCCTAACATGAAGTTGGACAAGAAGGTTGTTAAGAGAAGAACCGACTTGATGGCCGCTGAAGGTGTTGAGTTTGTTGTCAGCACCACTATTGGTGAAGATGTCACCATTGAAGAATTACAAGAATCCAACGATGCTGTTGTATTAGCTGTTGGTTCTACCATCCCAAGAGACTTGAAGATTCCAGGTAGAGAGTTAAACAACATCCATTTTGCTATGCAATTGTTGTCTAAGAACACCAAGGCTTTATTGGATGGAACCTTGGAAGACATCAAAGAAGAGATCAAGGACAAACACGTCGTTGTCATTGGTGGTGGTGATACTGGTAACGATTGTTTGGGTACTTCTACCAGACATGGTGCTAAATCCGTCACCAACTTTGAGTTGTTACCAACGCCACCGGGTGTTAGACCTAAGGACAATCCATGGCCGCAATGGCCAAGAATCTTCAGAGTAGACTACGGTCATACTGAAGTTTCTGCTCACTACGGACAAGATCCAAGAGAATACTCCATTTTGTCCAAGGAGTTCATCGATGATGGTGAAGGTAACGTCAAGGGTATCAAGACCGTCAGAGTCGAATGGAAGAGATCCGATAGCGGAGCCTGGCAAATGGCTGAAGTCCCAGGATCCGAGGAATTCTTCCCTGCAGACTTAGTATTATTATCCATGGGATTCATTGGTCCAGAAGCCGATAACTTGGGAGTTAGCAAGACCAAGAGAGGTACTGTTGAGACTAATGATCCTAATGGATACAAAGTAACTGGAGAAAACAATTTGTTTACTGCTGGTGACTGTAGAAGAGGACAGTCATTGGTTGTTTGGGGTATCCAGGAAGGTAGACAATGTGCCAGACAAGTCGACAACTTTTTAATGGGTTCCACCAGACTCCCAGGGAACGGATCAGTGGAACAACGTAATTATAAGTTGTTGGAGGAGTTTGCTGAGAAGATTTAGTATTTATTAGTATTTATTGTATTTATATTGTTTTAGCGGTCGTAGGAGCTTAGAGCGCTTTGAGCTTGAGCAGAGCGAGAGGCGGGTAAACAGAGGGCTGTAGAGCGAGAAGCGGGAGGGTAAAGAAGTAAACAGAGCTTTATGCGGAGCGAGGGTAAACAGAGGGCGTTGGGCGGAGAGACCAGTGAGCTGTTCAATTGAAACTGCACCGGAAATTGCGGAGGTACCTCACAATGTACACATGTAAACAGTCGTTGTAGGGTATAATTGTAAACAATGCACAGCGTGCTATCGAAGAAGACACGAAGCCCAAAGCCCGGAATGGTCTACGGCAAGAGAGAAGATACCAAGCTACTTCAAGACCGGTGGGATGCATGAGTATGACTAATACCTCGCAAGATATAAATAGGGTTCAGAACAAGGTAGGACTAAATACGACTTAAAATACGACTCACATAGCCTCGATGAAAATTGGGGACACAGCAGCGCCTTTGCGTACTAGGACGCGCTCGCTACAAACCATCAATGCATTGATCTGGTGGGAATGTGAACTCACCATGTATCCAGTAGCTTCCGACTCACAAGAAGACACCATGGCTGTATTGTAACTAGACTCAGACTTTCACTGTCATATGACGTACCCCTGGTAAAAGCTTATCCAGTCCTGTGGCTCCAACCAGCAAGATACACGCGCCCTGGGGTTCTGCATACACACTGTTTTGAAATTGTACTAGACAGGAAAAATATTAACAATGTGATCCAATGAAAGGTCCTAAAAATAGAGAATGTCTCGTGGGCACTGTAATCTTAATTTTTCCTGGCTCGTGATGTTGCTTAAAACTGATAAGTGATTATTGACGATCGGTGATAGACGACCACAGCCTTATTCCGTAAATATGATCTCTGTTCTATATTTCCTTCAAAACCCTGGATTCATCCTCGTACCCTCTAGATTCCCTCTCCCTCTACCCCCACTCAGATCACCTTATTATTTGAATCATGGATCCGATGGCTGGTATTTTCTTCAACCTTCCTAACCTGAAAATTTTTTTTATTTTTTTGCCGAAATTGGGCGGCATGAAAATTCATTTAAATACCACCAAAATTCCCACTTAAAAAATTTCCTCAACCACCACCATGCAATTTAGATCCCTTTTGTCTGTGGCTGCTTTGTCTGCTGTTGCATTAGCTGCTAATAGTATGTACAATCCTTGAATTCCTCGAGGCTTCGACTCTTGGAGGCCCTGTGCTGTGGCTTTACTAACTTCTAGATTCTACCTTGACTACTGCCACTCCAGATGTCAAGAGTGCATGTTCTTTCAAGGACTTCACTGCCACTGAGTCTGCCGACGTAGCCTCAGTTGCTGCTTGTCCAACTGCAGTTGGTGATATTACCATCGAAGGTGACGCTTTCGGAAGCATTGAATTGAACGGAGTCGAACAAATTTACGGTAATTTGATTGTTCAAAACGCCACGCAAGCAGTACAATTTAATGCCGCCACTTTACAATTAGTTTCCGGTGATTTGGAATTGAATGCCAACACCATCTTGGCTTCATTGAACTTGGCTCAATTAACCACTGTTGGTACTTTCAGCTTAAATGCTTTACCAGCTTTGGAATCTACCGGATTAACTTCCGGAATCACTTCTGCCGAATCCGTCATTATCGCCGATACAGGATTGAATTCTTTAGAAGGTATTAACGTTGTTGAATTGAAGGTATTCAATGTTAACAACAATGCTGAAATTCAAACCATTGACTCCGGCTTACAAAAAGTCACTGACACTTTGTCTATTTCTTATAACGCTGACTCTGTTGACGTTAAGTTAGATCAATTGTCCCTGGCTAAGAACATTTACTTGCAATCTATCAGCTCTTTATCTGTTGCTAACTTGACCACTGTCTCTGGTTCTATTTCTTTCGATTCTAGTTCCCTTGACAAGATTGAGATCAAGTCCTTAAAGACTGTTGCCAACTCTTTGACCATCCACAAGAACGATGACTTGGAAGAGATTGACTTTGAAAACTTGACCAAGATTGGTGGTGCTTTAGCCATTACTGACAATGAGAAATTAGAGTCCTTCTCTGGTTTCCCAGAATTAGAAAAAGTTGGTGGTTCCGTTGTTATTAACGGTTCTTTCAACAACGGTTCTTTCGAATCTTTGGAATCCGTTGCTGGTGGTTTCAACTTGAAGTCTACTGGTGATTTGACCTGTAAAGAATTCAATGAATTGAACTCTGATGGTGATATCAAGGGTGACAAGTACTACTGTTCTGGTGCTCACAAGGTCACTTCTTCTTCTTCTTCCAAGTCCGGTAACAACTCCAACGGTGTTTCTACCGACTCTTCAACTGATGATGATGACTCCGACTCTTCATCCTCTGCTACTAAAGCTTCCAGCTCTTCTAAGGACGAAGCTGGCTCCACCATTGGTGGCTCCTTAATGGCCATTCTTGCCGGTGCCGCTGCCATTGGTTTGACCTTGTACTAGAAAAGTTGTACGCTTGTATTATTTGAGATAATAAATTAATAGGAAGGATATGTTTCTGACTGCCTGCTCTGCGTTCTCTGTCTGCGCTCTCTGCCTGCTCGGCTTCTTCTACTAAAATTTCCCGCATTTTCTTTACATCATGATGTTAAGTAGCGTCATCGTCTGGTTTGTAGCAGGCACTATGGCAAAGAACGTGTTCGACTTTAGTAAGCTCAAAGGGGATGTGGAGAAGAGAGAGGCCAAAAACATCATAAGTTTCGACGATTTCAAGGCTTTTTTAGATGATGAACAGAATCATAAAAGGGATCAGCAAGTATTTAATGACCAGCCGGTTACGTTGCAAACTGTGTTACAACAGTACAGAGATATATCTATTTTCGCAGGTTACATCAGAGATAATCAGGAGATATGTGACAAGATTGCTTCTGAAGCAGATTCAATAGTTGTTATTGCTCCTAGTGATAATGCCATCACCAATAAACTTGATGGTAAAAAACCATGGGAATTCCCCAAATCCCTCGAGAATGCAGTAAATGAGGATGAAATAATCACCTCTAACTTGAACTACTTCATCTCAAACCATGTGGCCTTGACTACAAATTTGGAGGTCAAGAAGTCTTCTATTCTGGTCACTATGTTAAGTGGTAAACAAATTGAAATCGTGGGATCCAATAGTGATATTTCTTTGATTGATGGAGATCACACAATTCCCGTTGATCTTAGTAAGCTGGCTGGAAATGGTAACCTTTTTATCATCAACGATGCTTTAGTGAAGCCAAGCTCGGGAGAGCAGTAGTTTTATGTAGTGAATGAATCAAGTGTTGGGTTTAAGTGTATGGGAATAGAATGTAGGCTGAGAGTAGGCGATACCGTTGATATTCAAGAAATCGCTAGCTTTCCACACAGTAATCAGGAAGGATATGACTATGTATCATATCTGTTGTATCTACTTTCATGAGGAGACCATAGTCTAATTTCTCTCCTATTTTTGTTAGACTTGGTTAAGGGCTCTTGCGGACCGTAAGAAATGCTTAGTCTATTACTAGTTCTACTGGATATCTACTCTGTCTGCGTCGTATATTACTGTCTACTCTGTCAGTCAATGACCAGTGTGTTTGCTCTACTCGGTCAACACACTGACGCCGGTCTCGGCCTGGACATGGCCTCCAGCAGTGTACTCGACTTTCCATTTCACTTTCAACTGCTTGTTTTGCTCGTTGGTGATGGAAAACTCCTGCGAGATTCCGTTATTAGAGAATCCATACAACAAGTCTCCAGTCTGAGGTTTCAAATCCAACTTAGTGTTCTTTGGGGCGGCCACTAAGAATTTAAACTTGCTCAAAGTGTTGGCAGAAACATTACTGAAGTAGAACTTCCCGGAAACACCAGTGGCAGTCTTATTAAGATCCACCTCAATTTTCAATGTACTTGATTGGTTAAGTAATTTCTTGGAGCTCTGTACGCTGGGTGGCGTGGAAGAAGGGAAGGACAAGTTGAAGGGGTCAAGGTTCGACTGCAATTGGGGAGAAGGTGAATTGAGATCACCTAATAAGTCAAAGTCAGAAGTAGCGCTTGCACCATTACCTATAGAACCACCAGTGACATTAGCACCCGTAGAGCCCGTGGAAGTATTGGCAATAGATGGAGATGGCGCTGGACCACCCAAAGCGATGGAGCCTCCTGAGCCAAATAAGTTTAAAATGTCACCATTAGATTTCTTTGATTCTCCGAATGATAAATTAGATAAATCAGACAACAAATCGTTATAGCCCTTATCATCCTTAGGATCACTGCTGATAGGTTCATCATCATCGAAGTCAATGAGATTCAAGTCCTGGTTGATGGAGGATTTTATCTTGGATGCTTCATCAACTTTACCACCTTTCAATAATTTGAACTTTTCAATGAGCTGGTTAATGTTATCATTAAGAGTAAGCAATTGACCGACTTTCAGTTCATCTTCACCTTGTTCTTCACTTATGATTTTATTAATTATGGGTTGACTACTTTTTACAGAACCATATAAATCGAAAATAGCTTCATTGTCTTCTTCAATTTTACCACCAGAATTGGAGATATTGTTTAACATTTCATCCAAGATTTCTGCTTTTCTCTTCAACCTGGCAATATCATCATTGATTTGTTGCTTATTTTCTTCGACTTTATTACTTTCTTTGAATCCGGCCATGATTTTCATTAACTTGTTAGCTTCTTGTAAATCCTGGGGTCTTCCTCTTCTGATCAATTCTTGTAATTTAGCACTGTTTACCACCTCTTCTTCTTTCTGTAATTCTTCAAACGATTTTAAAGCATCACTAGGGTTTAAAACTGCAGCATCTTCCACTTTTACTTCGGGGAATACATACCCTTTACGACCTAATAATCTATGCATATCTTTAATATAACCAAAATCTTCCTTGTATTTCGATGTTTTACAAATGGTTTGATACCATTCTTCGATCTGAGCCAAGATGAGCCTTTGTACTCTACTGTACCGTAATGGAGGTCTTTCAGGGAATCGTTTAACCAACTCATTCAAGAATTCCTTACGACTAATTTGGAGTTGGAAAGGATATCCACAATTCTTAACGAGGTTATCCAATAGAGCCAATGCCAATTCCGATGTTTGAGGATCCCTTTGAGAAATGAGTTTTGCTACTGCAATGGCGGCTTCTCTTGGGATAGACCCTTGCTTAGCGTTGACATAATCACAGATCTCTAAGTTCAACGCAAGATTAGGCTCATCTAACGTGGGTCTACACGCACGGTCTGAGGTTAGTAAAGACACTAAAAAACAGGTACAATTGAATTGGCATGTGGGATTAATACATACATATTCTCCTCAAGAGTTTGGGATTGATCTTGGAGAGTGAATACGATCCCAGGCTAGACATAGTTGTCGACTTTATAAGGAAATTAATCCCTCGCGAAATTATTATGAGTGACGATCCGCTTGGCGTCAAAGAGCTTGCGTTGAGCTTTGACTACTTGATGTTTCGCATCAATGATCAGGTCAGGAGTGTTTCTGAAGAGACATTCATGGCGGTGAGCGGAAAGGATAAGCTTGTGAAGGAGGATTATTTAGAGAAACAGTTAGGAGTCAAAGATCAGATCGAGAGGATAGATAATGTGATTGCGGAGTGTGAAGTGTTAGAGGGGGAACTCGTCAAGCTTGACCAGTTGGGGATGTTTGTAGATGAGTTTCGAGAGCGAGTGGAGCGATTGGAGAGAGAGATGATGTAGCAGCTTGGCCTTGGCTTGTGACGCCTATAGATTCGAGGGTGTGTTATGAATGAGCTGGCACCGGAGCTGGCACTGGAGCTGGCACTGGAGCTGGCACTGGAGCTGGCACTGGAGCTGGCACTGGAGCTGGCACTGGAGCTGGCCCTTACGACCACGACGCTCATCGGAACCCATGACGCTCATAGGAACGCCCATAGATCTGAAAGAGTAATACGCATAGACAGCTTATATTAATCATTTATACCGATCAGTTCACACGGTCACACTATCTGCTCGTCCTTTCGTGGCTCATGGCCATGCGCCAACGCCGCATCCTCCACTTTCTGGAGCTCATGCTGGTTCAAATGCGCTATGGAGTTGGCCAGATTCTTCTCCACTAAATACTTTTCTAGCAATACAAAGTTTCGGGAGTTGCATTTATACAAGATGTTGATAAAGTCTCCCACAAAAGGAATGAGTCCAATACAAAAATCAAACACAACATTTGATATCATCTTCCTTTTCAAAGCTTCTGGCAAGCCCCCTTCAATAGTCTCAGCCTTACGTATCAATTGTAAAGCAAAAGCAATAGCTATGCAATCCCCAATCCATGGAATCAAGCCAATGATTCCAGCCCATCCAAACCGAAACCCACACAAGCTCAATTGCAAATCAAGTCTATATGCTTTACGTTTAACCGAGTTCAATACCTTCAAGTCATGTTGAGGAATAAATCCGGGGAGTTTTCTCTTTCTTTTGGCTCCTTTTTTCTGGTAAAAATGTAACTCATTTTCAGGAATTTCTTCAAAATATGGGTCCTGCTCAGTCAGTCCTCCAACGGTTACTAAAGAGTCTATATTGGTCTTCTGGAGGAAGAATTTATAAAGCAAGGCTGACATGAAATTATTGCTCGCGGCTTAGACGAAGATATACCGACATGGGGTCGCAACACGACATGCGACATTCAGCTTAGTAGCAGTTGTCCAGGGTTCTACAGAGAGGTGTACATGGGGTGTGTATTGGGTAGTAAGACTCAAATACGCTTCTGCTGCTTCAACTTGTCAAAGTATGCCCGTCTGAGGTTACGGAGGTCGGGTGGTTGTTCGATGTTCATTTCATTTCTGAACTCATTGATATCCTTGTCCAATATGTTTTCCCAGTAGACGTTTATCAAAGGCTTGGAGTTGATGCCTGTTCTCATAGCCCAAGGATAATATATATTATAGAGCCTTTCTTTTTGGCTTGGTTTCAATCTTAATGGAGCAAAAAGAGCACCCAAGCCACTCATTGGGATTCCTATATTCATGAACTCAAACACTTTGACGGCTATTTCACCTTCAATGATGATGGGCAAACCAGTGACAGCATGGTAAAAGTCGTGACACTCTCTATATCTTTGATAAATGTATGCTAATTCCGGATCATCGATAAATTTAACTGGAACTCTTGTATCAGGACTTACACCTTCTCTATCAAGCCATTTGATGTAGGTTTTCCCTATGGTGTTATCTGGCAATGATCTAAGGTAGTCTAAATCCAAGGAAGTCGATGTTATTCTTGGTTTTTCTCTTAAAATTTGTCTACCTGTGGGGTGTGATAACATGGTCCTTTGTATTTTACGCAATACAATAGGAATTGCAGTAGATTCTCCCAACCCAACGATAAATTCGTTTCTCTCAGGATGGAAGTACAGTCCAATCGAAGAGCCGAGGAACATTAGGAACTTCTCATATCCATAGAGTGGAACATGTCCAGGATAATTAGGTTCAACTCTGGTAAACTGAAGCTGATTGGCACGGTTCAATGCTTCATTGGCATCAGAGTAATGTAACTTTCCAGCAGCCATTTTGTCTGCCAATCGGTTCTCCTCGCTGAAGAATAAAGCACCAATGGCCAAGGGAATGAAAGTTCTTGTCTGGGTGGTCCGGCCTAGCGTGCCACAGCTTATTGTTCCTATTCTTCCTATTCTCTTCATGTAAAATTTCTGTTGCGATCGCCTGATTAGATTTTCCGTATGATTTTCCGTCCCGTGTAAATTGTAGCGATATTAGAATGCCCAAAATTAATGGTTGTTGTAATGGAGTTCACCGAATTGAAAGTTCAAATACCAACCAAAAGTGCTGGGATTATTGGGCTACAAAAAGCTTCTGAGCTGGTTAAAAAGTTAAACATTCCTTAGTGGAGTTCTTACCTGACTAGTCTGACTTTGCACCTCCATAGGCTCATTTGGTAAGTGAAAGTAATGATGATATAGAGAGAGGAAACCTATCAAGGCTCTGTTGTATAGTAGAATCTTTATTGGTATCATCTACACGCTACTGCTATATGAGTTAACTATTCATGAGCTGTTCCCTAATGTAACTTTATCAGTTTTTGCAACCATTATTGTATTATCTTGTTCGGCATCTGCAGCGACACTATCATCAGAGCTTAGAGTAGAGACACAGTAAGTTGATATCAGTGATTGTACTTGATTAAAAGAAAATAGGGGGCGGGTTAGAATATACTTAAACATTAATCATGTATTCATTATTTTATTGTTATACGTTCAATTTTCTCTTGAGAGAAGATCAAGCAAAACCTTATCGAAGGAGATAGGAGTTCCCAGCAGATAGTTATCAAAGGAGTAGTCGTCGTTAGTAATGCCGGGATCGAGGTACGAAGGCTCCACACCTGAGCTGCTCTCGACCTTGGCAGCTAAGAGCTCCTCCCATATTTTGTCCACCTCTAGATTTTGAAGAGGGACCTCTGAAACAATCCCTAAATAATCTTGGGGAATCGGTGCTATTTGGCCACCTTGGTTTGACATATTTGTTCTTAGTTGACGAAGTCTATTGATAGTAGCACTTAGAATCTGATTAAGCTGTTCTAAGTCCTTAGTCTGGGCGCCAAAGCCGGAATCAGCTTTGGGTGTTTTAAAATCATAGTATTCGTCTTTTTGGGCAATTTCAAACGCTATAGATATGACTTTACTCAATCTCCAAGCACAGAAATACCGGGGACTGAAATCAATTAAAGTATCCAACAACACCCTAATGATAGCTTCAAGTAAACTTGAAATATTTTCGATTATTTCATTGTTTTCGGTACCTTGACCTTTGGTTTTGAGATCTCTGAGGTCTTTTTGGCCTCTAATGTAAAATGTAACTAAGAATAAAGCCGATCTTTGAAGAATAGTGATCAAGTCAGGGATAACAATCATACCCGTCATTCCTTTACCAATGTTCTTTCCAGTTGAAAACAACACATCAGAAAGCGGGATCAAGTCGTATGCAATGATTACCACAATTTTTCTAACATAATAAGACACGAGTTTGTAATTCTTTTTAGTATCATAATAGTTGATGAATGAGTATAACGTAGCTGTAACAAGAGATATAACCTCTAAATGCATTCTACATGCCTGCAAGATTTCCAAATCTGTTTTGAATGTCGAATTATCGCTGATAATCTCATGCATATGTCCATAGTGTTTGATTATAGATTTCTCTAACTTACCAACTCGTTGAGCTACTTCAAACATATCCACATCATCTTTAAAGTTTAGGATAAATTGGATAGTGTGATCGATTTCCTTACGTGCATCAAGCTCTCGATTCATCAAATCTATGGTGGCTTTCTCTAATTCCAAGTCAGAGATATTCAGGTATCGTTCTTGAAAGCATGGCCTAGCGGTGTCGTAGTCGGTAGGTAGGCAGAATACCCGAGCTCCTTGAAGAGTTGAATTTTGAAAATTAAGAGAATAGTTGACCCACCAGATCTTTCGGCTTAGGCTGATCTCCGCAGGAGGTGCTTTAACGAATACATCTTCTAGATTTTTATGGAACCCCATAGAAAATAAAGTACTAGTGATGAGACTATTTATACGAGATATTTCTCCCCCTCTATCGCTATCACCTTCTTCTGGTGCAAGTTTAATGTATAATCTGTTCATCAAGGCACATTGTAATACCTTTGTGCTGTTTGTGGTGAAGAAATCAAAAAAGCTCGAACATTTCTTGGCAGTAGTGATGAACTCAATGGATATAGGTTCTTTCAAAAGTTCTGCTAAATCTGGATCATCCGTGGTTAGAGTATGCTGTCCCTCAAGAGGATTATACAGCTGGAATTCTAATGCCAAATAACTGAGTCTGAGTAGAGTCAATAGTATACTTATTGCAGCAAAATCTGATTTGGTTTCGGGTTGAAACTTAATTACTTTACCTGTCCCATCAAAGAGAATAGTCCTAGTGATGTCTGTCATCACGTCCCGTTGGTCAAGAATAGGGAACATAGGGTATATCCTGGAGAAGAATATATCTACTAGTTTATGAATGATTGTTTTAGACGGTAGTAGATCTGCTATGATTTGAATAAGCTCATCTGCCAGAGTACCACTAGCAGAGGGAAATAGATGTGTCTTGTCAGCAGAAGTAGTGGTCCCCGTAGAAAGAAAAGCTGTTTTTACACTGGGGTTGTTAAGCGATACAACATCGTAGATGCCATCAAGTTCATCGTCTTTTTGCGTGAAATTGTCTTCAACTTTATCATAATGTTTTCCCAAAAGCTTGGTATCTACGAAATCTGCCTTCTTCAACTGAGTCAAATATGTGAGATACTTCAATAAAGAATCACCGATGGTATCATTTCTCAATAGAGAGGCCCAAGAGAATGGCATAGTATATCCTCTTAAGTTCCACTTCCCTCTATATCTCTTACAGTTACTATGAACAAAACTGATTTTATCATCATGTTGTGCTACAGGGTTATTTCCCACTAATTCTTGGAATGGAAACCCCAGTATACATTGATCATCACCATTTACAAATTTCAATGTCTGAATACTAACTGCTTCTGTAGAACTGTCAAGGAATGGAGTAGGAGTTTCGAGGTTTCTCTCTAGCTTTCTAATCTTATGTTTTAGGATACTAATCTCATTGCGTATGCGTTCTTGATCTCTTTCTATCTTCAATTCTCTTTTTATTCCAGGCACTTCATACACACATTCAACATTGCCGAACTTCACACATGTACCACAAGGTTCTCCTTTGTCACACCGGACCTTTCTTTTTCGGCAGAAGGTACATACTGCACTGTGTGTATTTCTTTTCCTACTTGACATAATTTTTCGTGCTAAATTTGAATAATTTTGGAAGGGTTTCCGAGATGCTAATGAAATTTTGGATGCAACAGAGCTACCTTCATTTGAAACACTTTATATGACAAGCTTTGATTTGAACATCTTTGATTTGAGCAACGTTGATTTGCACAGCTTCAATTGAGCTACTTTTGTTTGGCATTGGATTACAGCTGTGTTTCGAACTCCTGAATGCTTTTGGTAGTACTTTGATGAATATGGCTGGAATGACTCAATCGTGATATTAGTGACCCGGGAATTCAAGAAATTGTTTATTGTAAGTAAAGCATACATTGGATAGCCTTTTGGACAATCGTGAAGTGACTGTGTTACTATTAGAAGGAGCAGGAATTTGGTGCAATTCACTGACAATGGTAGCTATTTTCTACTCAATGGCTGTAAGGGAAATTGGACTAGTAATAGGCTCGGTTGTTCAAGAGTTTTGAGAGCTTCAGAACATTGGGAGTACAAGCCATTATTTTCTTTGGTCTTTTTGGGGCAGTCTAGGACTAAATTTTCAGTAGATAAAGTTACAGTGGAGGATAATTCCCATAAATACAAAATACTACATACGGAAAGTTATTTAGTTGAAAACTGACTTCAACCCCATGTAAATCAAGAAAAGAGTGTTGTATCTGTTTTGTTGGAACTCTTAGAATGCACTCATCCTTGAATCTGTCCCCCTCATCACTCACCATTTGGACCTCATTTTGCAGCCACTTTCATTTGATGAATTTCAAGCAGGGGAAATTACAAAATATGTCATGTGGGTCTGTTCGTACCACTGACTTATTAGCATTAACCCAATCAAGTTGGCTGAGGTCGGTATTTTCATATACGAATATAGGCAACTTTACCCGAGGTTTAATTGAGAGTAGTATTGTCGAAACGTTTTAACTCAATGAAGTCACACAAAGAATCGTTTTGGCCCAATGAAGCCAAGGAAGATAGAAATGTAGCTGAGAGTATTATAAGTTGAGAATTGAGTTAGCGGTAAAACCTCATCATGTGCATTGCATTCTAAGGGAAAGTAGAATGGAAAAACTCCATTTAAGGAATAATGGCTATTCATGATGAGATATGGGATCAGATTTATTAACGTCGATTATTGTGTATTATCATGTATTCTTGCTTAAAAATGCCAGTAGATCCAACAACTTTGAAGAATACCAAGAGATTCCTAGGTAATTTTGAACTATAAGTCTGATATTCTAGCTAAACTAGTCGAGGATATCATTCCCGAAATCATTTACGATGGTAAACCACCCAAAGGATTATCAGATTTTGATATGGAACTTGAATTCCTTCTCTGTGTAGGGCAGAAGAAGAAGAAGAAGAAGAAGAAGAAGAAGAAGAAGAAGAAGAAGAAGAAGAAGAAGAAGAAGAAGAAGAAGAAGAAGAAGAAGACTTTAGCGAAGTTACTTTTCCTGGTAAAAGCCAAATTGGCCACCCTCAAGTAGCGGTGAAGAAGCTTTTGAAAACAGTAAATCTTCCATGTTCAAGCGTCTATCTCATCTCGAATTCGAATTGGAACAGTGGAAGCATAAGAGCGAAGACCTGAAGATGGAGGTTATGGAATGTTTCCAGGATGCAACCAGTCCATTCCCAGAGCAAGATGTACGATTACTAACATCTTTGAGCTTTGGTGGAATTCTATCAGATCCAGTCGACAATTATATCATAATTCATTGAAAACAAGTCTGTCCCTGAAGAAAACATGAAGGATAGGGTAAATGGACAAATGAAAACTCTCAGACACCTAAGACGTGGTCATGGCACAAGAAGTCGTACTCTTTACGACGGGGAGGATGTTTATATCACTCTTTTCGATCCAGAAGAATAAGGTCCAAGTGGTTCAAAAAAAAGAGTCCCAGGGTATTAATAGTGTTGTTTCTGTATTAGAATAGCGTGAAAAAAAAAACAGCTTCGGCAGGGTCGCTTCGAAACCGAAACCGAGAGGTAAACCAGGGGTCACAATTATGGTCAACACGCATTGCACGCATATTTGTCGGGGAACAATAAATGAAGCCAGTACAGTCTCTCCCGAAATAAATATGCATACGCACATGCCGGGTGCATATGCACAAGCGTCAGTTACAAAAAATGCTTATCTGGGAACTTCAATTGTAACACTATTCTTTGGTTAGGATCCTTGACGTTGCTTTTGAAGGAGCCGGGCGTTAGAGTCTTGTATTGACTTTTCATTGTACAGACACAAAATGAACACTGTATCACCAAGACTGGCTTATTCCCGCAATACAAAAGTTTATTTTTGTTAGATACAGGCGTCTAATTTTTAAATCTCCGCCGATTGTAAAAAAAGGAAAATGATATGCACTTCTAATGACAAGGGAGTTGACCTTTTAGTATGAGTATCGGTGACCACAGATGAACTATTTTTATAGTATCCATTTCTCAATGGGTTGTTCCCGGAACATTCGTTATTTTTTTGACATGCGAACATTAGTAGAGTCTAGTAACGTTTACATAGTTGTAAGGTACTCCTCTTTGCGCTATCACTCTTGTAGATATTCCAATTTTTGACAAGAAAAATGGAGATTAAAGGATCATTAGCATCGCTGATCAATTGGCTGGTCCTGAAATTATTATGCACAAGACGCAAAAATGAACAACCTTAAATATAATTATGCATAAGGCGCATAAATAAACAATGGAAATGGGCCTAATATCTAGAATTGGAGTCTAACTGGATTAGGAAATAGAGCGCTTTAGGAAGTCGACTTGCTGTATTAGTAGCATTTTTTTCATAATTCAATAATTACGAAGTTATAAATAATTCCTCTAGGAAATTCGGGGTTCGGGCACTGGATATATATTGTTCAAACAAAATATCCACAGTAGCCTATCAAAATATCGCTTAAAATGTTTAGATCTGAGCTGCTTCAGTGAATGTTCTTGCCGTATTCATCTCAAAAAAATACATCCAGAGTACGAATACCATGATTGGCACAAATTTGGTAGATAACGAATGGTTTTGAAGTTGTACCAAAATTAAACTATGCAGACATTACACAAACTCGATTGCGAGCCTAATTCGTGTCTAAAATTATCTTAACTGACCCTTTAGGAAATAGGCGCCGTTGTGGAACCCTGGAGATTATGCAGTGCATTGTTTAAGTATAACAGGCAAATAAAGCGGGGCTCCCAACTCCGACCTTCTCCCCTTCTGTAATGTCTTAGTATACTTTTTGGAAATGCTCTAGTACAATTATTCTTGCCTAAGGTTGTTATAGTTTTCCCCTTTTTTTGTTCTTTCTGCCTGAAAGATAAAGAGACTTCATTCGTACCATGGATAGAAATTATAGAGAACACAATGGTCATTACAAGCTGTGTTCTGAAGAACACACTGCTTATTGAAATTTCACGATTGCCGAAGACGGACATTTCGTAAATGTGAGATTACTTCATTACCAGCATGGTGATTAGCAATTATCATTAAACTACGAAATAACCTTCAAATGTAGTAATAGACTTTCTCAATTAGATTGCTCCAAACCCAAAAATTAAATATCCCAACAGAAGACTGTATTTAAAAGAAATGTGCTTATTAATTTGCGCATAATGCATAATTGCAAACCCATTTGGGTTCACTTTCGAACCCAAATGGAGATTTTATAGTTTTATCGTTGCCCTTTGAGATGGAGAAGCAGTGTTGAACCTTATTACTTTGGAATAAAACAGCACCCGAAACAGTAATATGACTAAAAAAGTAATATAACCAAAAGAGGTAATCGTTTCCATTGGTCAATTACTAGCTCACTTGGGAATTATATGTAAAGATCAGAAATATATAAAGCCATGAGTTTCCTTCATTATTTAACAATACAATTGTAAAATGAAATTCTTCCGATTACTTGCCTTAGTTTAGGCAGCATATGCACTTGATTCTTGTTACCTATCTGGTACTCAAGGTGGTCTCCATGTTGAGTATATCGAGAACACACCCAAGCTGCAGGGAGCTCCTTATCTTTCTACTATTAATACAGCAGCTGCTACCAGAACAAAGGACGGTGTCAAGGATATCAACTTTTATCTTTTTAGTGACGGTTTGGAGACAGCCCCACACTATCAGGATCTTTACGGAGAATCTATTGATATGACCTAGTTTGGTTTAAGATTGACGGGTTTTTTCTACGCAGAAACTGCAGGTGATTACACCTTCAGTGTAACCCAAGCCGCGGATTACATGAAGTTTGCCATTGGTGCAGGTTATGCCCTGTCATGTTGTGGTCCGACCACTGATTCATATGCTAATGCTCAAATTAGTGCTAGCTTTGATAGTGGTACATTTGGAGCCGCTGCGACCACTGTTCACTTGGACGCTGGTCAGTACTACCCTGTGAAATTCGTTTTCTATAATGAAATAGGACTAGCCTCTATGTACATGGCTGTTACCCACGATGGAACTACGTATAACGGGTCAAGTATTCCTTGGTATTCTATTAATTCTGACGGTTACTGTGAAGTTTTTGAGACGACTACCACTCCATGGACAGGCACGGAACCCTCCACTACCACTGGGACCCCAACAGGTACTGGAACTATCAGAACTGTTCCTGTTGTTGTTGTAACACCAGAGCCAAGAACCACTGAAACAACTCCATGGACTGGAACCGAAACTTCTACCACCACTAAAACTCCTTCCAATCCCTCTGATCCCATTACCATTGTTATTTTGACTCCTACCCCCATTCCTAGTGACCTGTCCACTCCTCCTTCTAGTGACCTGTCGACTCCTGCTTCTAGTGACCTGTCGACTCCTGCTTCTAGTGATCTGTCGACTCCTGCTTCTAGTGATCTGTCGACTCCTGCTTCTAGTGATCTGTCAACACCTGCTGGTCTGTCAACACCTGCTGATCTGTCAACACCTGCTCCTAGCGACCTGTCCACCCCTGACTATCCCACTGAGACAATCCCATGGACTGGAAGTTTTACCTCCACCTATCTCACAACTCCTCCTCCATCAGGATCTATTACTCCACCTCCACACTGGGTAGTCGTAACTCCTACCCCTCCTCCTAGTGACCTGTCTACTCTTAGTGATTCTTCGACTCCTGAATATATCACTGTGACTACTCCTTGGACTGGATCTTACACCACCACCTACACTGTTACACCACCGAATGGGAGTGGTACTGGCTCCATTGTTGTTGAAACTCCTATTGGGAATCCTCCAATCCTACCATCCAGTTCTAAGGGAGGCTATAACACTGTTGAGACATCTGTTTCTACTCAAACTGTAACTGTGCCATGTGATGGCCCTTCGACAACAACCTACACTGTCAGTCAAACTGATGGGGTAACGGTATACGTGGGTACACCTACCACACCATCATTCCCCACTACTACCACCTACACTTCTGCTGTAGGAAACGGTTTCACCACAATCACCACTGTTTTAGCAACTAGTGGTTCTGGTGGTTCTGGCTCTGGTTCTGACGGTTCTGGTTCTGGTTCTGGCGGTTCTGGTTCTGGTGGTTCTGGCTCTGGTTCTGACGGTTCTGGTTCTGGTTCTGGCGGTTCTGGTTCTGGTGGTTCTGGCTCTGGTTCTGA
>PPMW02000028.1:0-97279 GCA_003707025.2 Yamadazyma scolyti | reverse complement strand
CACAACAGAGGAATGTTCCACACCAGGCGTACCACCAATTACTGTACCATCCAGTGTCGCTTCATCTAGTGCTGTTGAATCTTCAACTGTAGAATCTTCCACAACTCCAGTCATTGAGTCCTCAAGTGTTGTTTCTTCTAGTGGTGCTTCCTCAAGTGTTGCTGAATCTTCAACTGTAGAATCTTCCACAACTCCAGTCATTGAGTCCTCAAGTGTTGTTTCTTCTAGTGGTGCTTCCTCAAGTGTTGCTGAATCTTCAACTGTAGAATCTTCCACAACTCCAGTCATTGAGTCCTCAAGTGTTGTTTCTTCTAGTGGTGCTTCCTCAAGTGTTGCTGAATCTTCAACTGTTGAATCTTCCACAACTCCAGTCATTGAGTCTTCAAGTGTCATTTCTTCCAGTGTTGCTGAATCTTCAACCGTTCCAGTTACTGAGTCATCCACAACAGAAGAATGTTCCACACCAGGCGTACCACCAAGTACTGTACCATCCAGTGTTGCTCCATCCAGTGTCGCTTCCTCTAGTGTTGTCGAATCTTCAACTGCCGAATCTTCCACAACTCCAGTCATTGAGTCTTCAAGTGTCGTTTCTTCTAGTGGTGCTCCCTCGAGTGTTGCTGAATCTTCAACTGTTGAATCTTCCACAACTCCAGTCATTGAGTCTTCAAGTGTCGTTTCTTCTAGTGGTGCTCCCTCGAGTGTTGCTGAATCTTCAACTGTTGAATCTTCCACAACTCCAGTCATTGAGTCTTCAAGTGTCGTTTCTTCTAGTGGTGCTCCCTCGAGTGTTGCTGAATCTTCAACTGTTGAATCTTCAAGTGTTGTCCCATCAAGTATTGTCCCATCTAGTACCGCTCCATCTAGTGTTGAAGAGTCTTCATCTTCACCACTCACTGAGTCATCCACTGTTGGTGTCTCTTCGACCCCAATAGTCTCTTCACCTGCCGAGTCTTCAATTATAACTCCATCCAGCGAAGCTACTACTGTTCCACCCTATTCCACAGAAACTGATACTGTCACTAGCATTGACACTACTATCATCACTATCACATCTTGTAGCAATGGTGGATGCAACACCACTCCAATAACTACTGGAGTCACTAAAGTTACTGTTACTACTGATGAATGGACCACAGTCTACACAACTTGGTGTCCATTGACTTCTGAGTCCTCAACTGCTGGATCCTCCAGTGTTGTTGAATCTTCCATTGCTCCATCCACTGTTGTGTCAACTCCAGCTACATCATCAGCTGTTGTAAGTACCGAGGCTAGTGTTGCTGAGACCTCGACTACCCCAGCTGAGACTACTCCAGTCACTGAATCTACTACCCCCGAGGCAAGTGTTATTTCAACCATCACGTCTGCTCCTGATACTCCAACTACCTTGACCTACTCTAGCTCCACTGACTGTTCTATCAGATCTACTGTTATTACTACTACCAGTTGCAACAAATGGAAGAAATGTTGGTCATCTGAGGTAACCACAGGCGTCACTACTGTTACACACACCACTGGTCAAACCACATCAGTCGAAACTACTTACTGTGCCTTACCAACTGGTAAGCCTGGTAAGACTCATTTCGGTACAGTTGTTCCAAAGGGTCAAGAGGTCAAGGTTGCTGAGGAGAGTGCATCAGATTCAGCTAGCACTCTCACCATAAACGAGTATGTTACTGTCAATTCATCCAGTTCATCTACTTCTGCTACCGCATCTGCTGGTTCTGCTGACATCAGTCAATATGCAGGTGCTGGTAGCAAATTACCAATCGCAGGCGGACTCACAACATTTGCTGCTATATTATTAGCAGCCATTTAGTCATACCCGCTAATTTCTTTAGATTTTCATTTTTATATTTCTCTCCAGGTATTATTAGTTATCATTCGGTCATAAAAGTTTACGGTTCTTAGTAAATGTATATCATAAATTACTACGCCTCTGTATTGAGGCAGCTTGAAAATATTAAAATTCGAAGCTCTTCGAAGCCCATAAGCCCTGTTTCTCTCGTCATAGTGGCGCCCTCTAGAGCATCAACAAAGCTGCTACCTCCTGGGACCGGCCAGTATTACTATTTCAACTGTACTGCGGAACTGTGAAATCGGTAGGAGCGAATTACTAACTCTTGTTTGCGCCACTACTGTAAAAATGGGTGCAAAAGAGTTCAAATTTTCTTTATAAACATCAGATGGATATCAGCAGAAATCTTGATGGGAGTGTTTATGGTCCAGCGTCATACTCAGCAGCGGAATATGCCCAGAAGCAATCAAGGACATATATACCATCTTCTCGACAGGTTCCCCAAAGTGATGATGATGTTGAGGATGTAGAGTTTATACTGAGGATCTTAGAGTCCTCTTTCGATTTGTCACCCTCAATGAGCCTCCTTCAAATGGCCCCTCTCATGGATTCATAATCTTCCACCATTATTGCAGGCATCTATAAGTAATGTAAAGAATTTGATTCTTAGTGAGTATACCTCTATTACCGGCTCTAGGTCTCTATAGGGCTTCCATTTTTGTCGTTTCTAGTTTGTCATTTCAGCGATCGTGAAAATAATAGGAAGGAATAGCAGTGCTCGTGCAATAGTGCAGCATTGAGTTCTCTGAAGACACCTTGAAGAGTTTTTTTATTTTCATGCAAGAGTTCACGAAGGAGATGGCGGCTTTAAAACAATCAGAGGCCAAAAAAACAGTTTCGAAGTCTTCATGGAAGATCAGAAACCGGCCAAGAAAACCATGGACCGCATCTATCTATGGGTTAGGATGTCTAGTAACCGTCGTATATTTGATAAGAACGCCAATCATATCAATTGAACACTTCTATTTGTTGTTATCCCACCCTACAAGTCACTTGATTTCGATATTTTTAACACCGTTACAGGTCTTGAACGGTTGAGCAGAAAACAAAAAACAGAGTTACTCACAGCGTACGATGAAAGCTGGAGTGTCAATGACCTGGATGAAGATATCCTAGGTAAAACTATTATTGCTATGAGCCTCATTAGGCATTCGGATGTCAGAATTGCTCAACAGAGTGCTCAACAGAGTACAAGGTAGTGTACCATTATTTTGCAGCCATACATATTGAAATGCTGGTAAATGCACATCTATGCAATCGTAGAAACGATAGTAGAAAAGGCAGAGGGCAGAAAAAAGCTATGCAGTGAGGGCAGTGAGTAGTGAGGTGGTCAGTAATAGGTAAATTAGTAAGAGCAGTGGTTGTATAAACTTTTATATTGTGTAGTAAAAACCATACCGTTGAGGATGCACTATTCACAGGAAGGTATATGTAATTCGTTGAAATGAATACTTCTAGATGCAAAAACTTCATAATTCATTAATGTTGACATGAAACGTTAAAATCTTGTAATAAGACCAGGTTTTTTTGTTGAAATAAACCATGGGATTGGCATGTTGAGTGCCGATGATGTCCTGCGACAGTGAATTAAAAACAAGCTATATTTTTGTTAGTAATTTAGAGATCGACTTTGAGCCCGTCAAAAACACTGAAGAGTTGCTTGGAGTCGTCTGTGAAATTGTTATTGACAATGTTACACAAGACAAATTCTTCACCAAAGCCTTTCATGAATTTTACGAACTGAGCAACTTCGGCCTCTTTGCCTTTAGTAAAATCTTTAGCTAAGTCACTTTCGAAGATTCTTACCCATTCGGCAATCAAGCTGTAAGCTTCGTCCTTCCAGGCTAAAAATGACGTTTTCTCTACAATAGTGGGCTGGACAATTTCTTCTCCAGGGAATACACCCCATGTAACGGCATTGATATCTCCTTCATTAGTATTAGTGATCAATTCGCCGTTTTTGTCAACCAAGTAGTAGGTCAAAGTTTTGGCTCTTTCAGGGCTCGAGTTGTTGAATGCTTCAACAGCATCAAGGAATGGAGAAACCACTGATTTATGACAGAAGAACTCCAAATACTGCTTTTGGAAAACGTATCCGTTCTTTGGCCCCCATCCATATATCTTGTCGTTGGATCTTGTAGCATTCAAGGGTGGTTGTGAGTTAATGGTAACGAACCCTTTATGATTTAAATTGATCAAATCATCTAAGAGGATATTAGAATCATCAGAGATTGGTCCATCAGACCAGGGAATAGACTTTAAAGTGCCTCTCAAGTATGAAACTGTCAACTCAGCAAATTCCTTCAAGGATTGTGGGTGACCCCATAATTCGAAGGCTTTCTTTGGTGACTGTCTCAATAATTCGGTGGCATTCAAATCGATATCACCAAAAGCTGGAGAGGAAGAATCTCCCCATCTACCGTTGGGAAATTCATCCCAGGTAGACGTACGGGAGATATAGGAATGCTTTCTATTTTGCCAGAAAATTGGACGAATGGTTTCTTTTTGTCTTGAAGGGTTCAAAGATTTCCTCCACGGTAAAACATCACCACCAATAGTCTCGTGAGATTTGACTGGTTCGATTAATTTCAAGTTTTCCAAAATCATAATGGTGGATCTTTCAAGATTCATGGTATAGAAGTGTAAGTGTTTAATGTACCCAGAATCAAGTAACTTACGACACATTTCACTGACCAATTCAGTACCTTTCTCTCTAACCAAGAAATCATCATCCTTGATAGGCTCCAAAGCATCTAAGAAATGCTGTGGAATTTTGACCTCTGACCATTTTGCTCTTCTAATGAAAGCGGCATATGTAGAGATAGGCATGATACCAGGGATGATTGGGATATCAATACCAGCCTTTCTAATCTTAGCTGACCATTTAATGAAATTGTCGGCATCATAGAACATTTGGGTTATGATAAAGTCAGCACCTGCATCACATTTCTCTTTGAGGTATTTGACTGACAAGTCATCATCGTGTTCTTCTGGGTGACCTTCTGGGTACGCAGCTACTCCAATATTGAAATAATCCCCATAGTTCTTACGAATATAGTTGATCAAATCCTTGGCATATTTGAAATCACCAGTGGATTCAGTACCGTCTAACGGTGGATCACCTCTTAAAGCTAAGATGTTCTGACACCCAGACTGTTTAGCTCTCTCCAAAGCTTCTTCAATTAAAGAAACAGACATGTTTGTACATGTTAAGTGCATACAGGTCTCCAAGCCTAATGTGGATTGAGCTGTGTAAACCATTTCATTCGTTAATGATGATGATCTACCCCCAGCATTCCAAGTGATGTCAATGAAAATTGGGTTCAAATCGTACATTCTGTCCATTCTATCATAAAGGTTTTGAACACCTTGAGAAGTCTTTGGGACAAAGAACTCGAAAGAGAAGGTGGCCGGCGGAGCATTAGGCGAAGAGTACGCTTGATTTAACTTTTCCGATATTCTCATCTTGGCTTGTATGTCGAATCAACTACCAGCTTTTTTCCGAATCGTATAAAATTTCTCACATGGCTCATTTTGTTAGTCATAGTTATATGCAGGAGACGAAAGTAAGTAAAAGAAGAGGTATATTGATTATGTACTATAACTCATCGTGGTAAAAGTCGTATTCAGAAGTATCAAAGTCAGGAGACTTATCGGAGAATTCGGTTTCCGGATAAGTTTCGGTTTGGAAGAGATCTTTGTAGTAATCGTCTCTTGTTGGAATGGTGACATCATATTTTGATACCTTGTTGAGTAAATCTGACCATTCAGGTATTAGTCTTTTGGCTGTTGTTAATTTATCTTCTTTTGTGAGTGGGTTATTACAAAGGTCAATATTCTTGGCGGTGGTTAATGTATCTTGTGAACACCAAGTATCACACCATAAGAAATCCTGGGGTAAGCTGAAAATAGGGATGGATCGTTGCATATTATTAGGCAAATCTTGATCCAAATTACTCAATGAAGATTGATCAGATGATAACTTCTGGTATTGTGACCTGAGTCTATCTCCAGCCTTAATATCTCTGAATCTATGTAAATCAACCTTGTACAATGCGCTGATATGATATTTTAAATCGTCTTTTAAAGCATCCTTCCAGTACCCCTGTTTCCAGAACCTAAACCCATCCATTTCCTTCTTGGAGTCACACATGGGAACAAATCCATAAGGTGCACCTCCCATATCCAAATCTCTCAATTCTTGCATATCATACCTATTGATCTGATCTGCATCAACAAATATAATTTGATCTAAGTCAGAGGGGAAGAGCACATCCAAGAATAAGATCTTGTATGCCCATACCATGCGTTGTCTTGTCTTTTGGCTACGTAACCATATGGGCCATTTATAGCTAATGAGTTCATATTGGAAGCCATATGTTTCTGCTAGCAAGGGGAGTGTTGCCCTGAATTTTGGTGATAGATAGTTTTCGATTAGCCAAAATTTCACAGGTGATTGGGTGTTACCTTTGATAGAAACCATCATCATCGACATAAGCCTTTCATATAAATGGCCACTGGCAATAGAGAAAATATTAATATCTCTTGAAACCGGTTTTTCACTAAAAACATCAGTTGAACTCTGTGATAGCCTTGGCCTTAACACTAATCCATCTAAAGTGAATACGTTGACAGGGATTTGTGACTGCTCAGTAATTCTATAGTCAAATGTATTAGATGAGGCTGATAATAGACGATATTTCTTAGAGCCAATACTGTTAATACTCAAGAACGAGGTCCCGAAGTCTGCTTTCAATTGGAAATAGCCTAAATTAGACATAATCGGTGTTTCATGACTAATATTTTCCTTCAGAGAAATTATTATGACATCCTCAGGAGGTAAAACACTGTAAATATCACGAGAATGTCCTTCAATAAGGATACTGGCGACTTCGTAGGTAACCTCTATTTTGTTGGTATTATATTCAGACATCAAAAGATTCTCGGAGTCCACCTCTGATGGAACAAATTTGGGCACTATCATCCATCGTTTAGGACCCACTACATCAAGATAGAATACTTCCTTGTCAGGTATATCTTCGAAATTCACGGCATCACGCGGGATCAAGAAGCCTTCGCTGTCAAATTTGAGAGGATACGATGTAATGGAGCCTCGTAAGATCCTTGTGGGAGGGAGAGTGTATTCAGCTTTGGGTTGAATTAATATTCTCGTTCTTACAAATGGAATACGAACACAACTCTCTAAGATAGTAATGACTTCCTGAGAGTACCCCAATAAAGGATCTAGAATCACCAAAATATCAACCAAAGGCTCTTCTTCATTATCAATGACAAATGAGTTAGATAAGTTTATTGAGGCAAAATCGAATCTAGCAACATCATCAAGATAAGCATCCTGGTCAACGTGGAAAGACTTCGTAATTTTACTGATTACCAAATCGTGCCAGTCACTAAAAGAGTAGCCTAAGCGTTTATCAAAAAATTCGTTAAGTTTCAAACCACCGAAAATTTCAGGATATTTTGCCATAAAAGAGTCAATTAACTGTATTCTTCCTTGAAACTCAAAATTGCATACATCGTTGACTTCGTCTAAGGTCAATGGCTCTTCAATTCTAAAATACCTTGAGTTCACAAGCAAAAAAGAATGCTGTGAAGGAAGACTAAGGTCTGATAAAAGTTTCTTCTTTTCAGTGGCATCCTCAACCAGCCTCTCCCTGGAGAGCTCATTGGCAACAATGTTCACGACTTTATCAAATGCTTCCTCATTAAGTACTCCACTTTTTAGCTTTTCTAACAAATTACTGGTCGAAGTATCAAGTACCCTAAGTTGAATCTGGTATTCTGATGCTTTTATCAATCGTAAAACTGTATAGAATTGATTCAAAACATATTTTAAGCCCAAATTTCCAATAACCCAGATCTCTACAGGATCTTTAACAACTATATCTTGCTCTAAGATGAATGACACCGACGAATCTATCAAGGCTTTTTCAACCCCTTTGAAGATAAAGCCACTACTATCTCTAGGAGTAACTTTCAAGTTTCTTTTAGAATGGGCGCTTTTATACAAATATGACTTCATGGAGTAACCTACGTCTCCAGTAAAAATTGCCTGCCTGAGATTCATTACATCTTTATGCAATTGACGAACCATTTGCTTCCTCCAGTCTACTTTTAGATCAACTATAACACCATTGAATATGACAGCTGGTTCTGTGATGGCAAATTTTTCGGTAGTTCTAATATAAATTTTGTCATCAAGGTCATAATCTCCTATATCTATGGATGCAAATAATTCTTGAAGTTCTTCATCAGATTCTCTCATGTATGCTTTATATAAGAACGCTAAAGCTTCTGTTGGAGTAGTTGTATCGTATAAAAAGTAGAAGTATTTTGCTAATTTCTTATCTAGATCATTCTCATCTAATGGCAAGATACCTATTTGTTGAGGAATTGAGTTATCTAATATAATTTTAGCATAAGTGAAAAATACCTTGACCTGTTCTTTATTTGAGAAATTTACAACAAATATGAGATCATGTATGTTTTCTCTTAAAAGAGGTAACTGTCCAGGATTATTATCCAATTTTGGATTAGAATAGGCGTCATACCTGGAGGTAGTGAGCGCTATATAGTTCTCATCACTTTCTATATCATTAAAGAATACAACACCACCTCTTTTAATTTCCGATTTAGCAGTGAACGAGTTTTTATAAACTTCATATCTGTTTTCATCACCTCCACTATTGTATTCACTCAACTTCACAGCTCTGTTTAAAGCAAATTTGGTTAAAAGTGTTCTCGCTTGATCTATATTGAAGCCCAAATCCATGATTCCTTTGATTATCGACACCTCATCTTCGATCCTTTTGTAGAAATGGAATACATCAAGCTCTAAACCATTGACGGGTGCACCATTTAAATAGATCCCCGTTGTTGTTTCTGAAATACCCATATTTTCATTACTTACAGCACTAGCAGCAATATTCTTATCTATTGGTATCTTTTTCAAGGCTGAAAGAGTGATTGGTAGATTCTGTAATGTTGATTTGAGAGTTTCAAATTTATCCAAAGATGTCCCTTGAAGATTCAATATATAAGATGCAAGATTCAAGCCAATACTTTTGAGACTATTAGGAGAAAGAATATCAACAGTTTCACCGTTACCATCTGAGTCATTTTCTGAGAATGTGGGATTCTTCAAGTTTAAGCTAGTTAAATAGTTAGGAAGTAATTCTGGAGGACCTTGCTTAAGAGGGATATATCTCCATACAAATCTTAGTTTACCATTTTCTGCACTGTGATACAAATTGTTAAACATACTCTTGAATCCTACAGCATTAAGGTCACCATAAAGGATAAGTAAAGGAGACTTTTCATTAGAGCCTATTATTCTATCGAAAGGTAGTAATTGGTCCAGGAGATCACTCTTTTTAGTCAATTGAAGAGCGAACAAGTCATCGGGAGTACAGTATATTCTATCTTTTGCGACTAACCATGAAAAGACTTCTCCACGACGTCTATGAATAGTAGTTCCAAAGCTATCCTTCAGACACTCGACTTCAGGTACATGATAGAAATGATCTTGAATTCTTGGGGCAAAGTATTTAGCATGAGCACGAAGATCAGCCATTGATTTATTGACCAGATCAAGTTGAACGGCATCATGAATCAAAGAATGCACCAACTGATCATTCTGATAATTATCCAGAAACACTTCATCATCATCTTCATTAACTAAGGAATATATAGCTTTAGCATATAATGTCTCATCAATTGCAGCAACACTTTCAAGTAAATGCAAATGAAAAGGTGCAGGTTGAAACTTTCCTTGTAGCTTCACATTCAATTCATTTATACATGTAACATAACAGATGAGTAGCTGTACGACAATCCAGAATTGCATTGGGTAGTTACAGTGGCAGATAGTGAGGCAGACAGTTTAGTGGCAGTTCAATAGGAACGAAGATTCGCAACTTTTTGTTTACAACCAACATGAGTTCAGGGATGCACGCGTCATTGGGAGCAGGTACTTCCAGAGGTCAAAGTCAAAGGGGTTATACATCAGACCGGATGGCAATTGATAGTGATAGTGACGATAATGTTTATCGTGAAGAAGAGGAAGATGATGATGATGAAGATGATTATGTGGAAGACGATGATGATGATGAAGAAGATGATGATCGTTATATTAATTTTCAAGACTCACTTAGAGTGGCACAGAATATTAGATTGAAAAGGAGGAAACAAGATGATTCAGATTTAGAAGGACTTAGTGAAAAGAAAAGAGAAAGAATTCGTAAGAAAAGACAATACTTTCAAAAGGCATATTCTAGTCGTGCAGACCCTGAAGTTAGAGATAACTTATCTAAGGCCAATGAATATTATACTAAAGGAGACTACGAAACTGCCATTTCATATTATAACAATGTTATCAAAATCAATCTGACAAATCCCGAAGCCTACTTGACATTAGGTGACATTGCTCTGGAAAGGGGTGAGTTGGAAAAGTGTTGTTCTTACTGGACACTTGCAGCTTTGAATAGTCAAGAACCTTGTGGTATTTGGGCTAGAATTGGTGCTATTTATGAACGATTAGACAAATTACAGCCTGCTATTCAAGCTTATACTAAAGCCATTGCAACCTACAACGAGAAGGTTGACATTGAGAAAGATGATCTTTATCATACACGAGCTGATCTATATAAAAAGACTAAACAATTCGGCAGAGCTTTGGATGGATTCCGTAAATTGTTTGAGAAATATCCTACTGATCCTACTTATGCCAAAGAATTGGCATCTATTTACCTTGAAGATAGAAGAACTAACGATGCTATACGACTTTACACAACTATTTTGGACCAGAATATGAACCCTCGTGCCAATGAAAAGTATCCAGAATTCGGTTGGACTGAACTAAATATCTTGAGTGAATTGCATATTAGTAGACATTCCTGGATGACTGCGTTGAAGGTGATAAAGGTGGCTTCTAGGTTCATTCAAGAGAGAACTGATGAGACATTCTGGGATGACGTGGATAATGATGCTGAATTTGATTCTAGGCGGTTGGAAATCATCCAAAACAAGCGAGAGGACCATCCCAATATTGCTATCAAGGAATACGATTTGCCAATTGACATTAGATTCAAATTGGGACAAGTACGTTTAGAACTTGGAAACAAAGATGAAGCCGTTAGGCACTTCAATTTTGTCTTGGAGGAAGAGGACGAAGTCATTGATCTCTTATTGGATGCTGGAAAGTGTTTAGAAAAACATGGCTACTTCAACGAAGCCTTGGTATTCTTAACAAGAGCCTTATATTTAGATGACGAACCTGAAGTGGAGACAATTACTTTATTGGGTAGCTGCTATTTGGAAGTAAGAGAGTATGAAAATGCCCTTCAAGCTTTCAATTCAGCATTGGAACTGGCGCCCTCTGATACTAATATCCGAATCTTATTAGCCGAAACTTTACTCAGGCTTGGAAATGATGCAGAAGCGGAGGCTTTACTTGCAGAGATTTCTGGGAATGATAACAAAATCACCCGTGGTGTATCACACCGTGACTCTATTCTGGGAAGATCAAGAGGTAAACTCACTGATGAACAAAAGTTGGCAGCGGAAGAAGAAGCAACTCGGAAGGTGTTGGATGATTATAGGCGTATGGAGAGATTAGAATCTGATATAGAGAGTGGGAATCAAGTTGCTATAAGTACTTGGATTCATTTAGCAACCAGATTGATAAATACATTCACCTCAGTTTCTAGTTTTTTCCCTCGTGATAAGAACAGGGCTTTCAAGGGTATTCTCCGGTACAGACGTAGAAGTCCTATGGAAGTCAATGAAAGAATAGCCCGAGTTTACGACCTCTTTGATGGCCTTGGAGATGAAGAAGAGAAATCAAGACTGTTCTTAACGTCAGAGAAAGAGTTTCGAGGATTGGATTATGATACCTGGTTTAAAATATTTATTCAGTTCGCTATATTAAATGCCAAGTTTAAAAATGATATAGATTATGCTATCTACATTGTAGACTTGTCAATGGATGTGAATGTATTTGTTCAAGATAAGACTAAGGAACTGGTAAGTCGTATGGTTAAACTTATCTTTGGACTCTTTAAAGGAGACTATTCTATTGTTCTGACATATGTAAGGTTTTTCCTTTCCTCCAACCAATTTTCTCCTTTGGTTTATAAATTCTTCTTGAGTTGCTTTGCATCTGGTGGAAACTCATGGAACACGTTTTCCAATTATAACCATCAAAAGTACTTTTTACGTCAATTGAAAGCGTTTGATTCCATCGTAAGCTCCAAGAAAATTACAGGTATGGCTACCATAACAGCGGATCTTGATAATGCTAAGCTAGAGAAGGAGCATATTGAATTGCTCTACATCTATGCTAACTTACTTGGTGGGTATAGGAATTATATTTCCCCCATAGTGTATTTGAATCGTGCTTACAAGCAGTACAATAAGGACCCTATGATCTGTCTTACATTAGGATTAGCACATGTTCATAGGTCCATGCAACGTCTTAGTGCTAATAGGCACATTCAGCTCCTTCAAGGAATCAGCTATATCATGGAATACCGTGAGTTGAGGCTAGCAAATGGGACTGATTACGAGAGACAAGAAACTGAATTCAACATGGCTAGGCTCTTCCACATGCTCGGATTAACTTACGAGGCCGTTACCCACTATAATCATGTGCTTCTGTACCACGAAGCATTTAAAGACGACCCAGATCATGATCTACTGATGGAGGCAGCCTATAACTTGAGCTTGATCTATAATATTAATGGTAATTCAGAGTTGGCAGGGCAATTGACCCAGCAGTACCTCACTGTATAGTGTATTAGTGTATAGTAATGTATAATAGATGGCAGTAGGACAGTTGACAAGAGCTTGAAGAATCGTCCTTCGCACGACCACTATATAACTACTTTTGCAGAGCATCGCGAGAGTTGTATGGTTAGGTTAAAGCAGAGATACGTCTTGTTTGAGGTTACGTATCCTCCACAGGGATCCAAAGAGGGAGATTATGACTCATTCATCCAGTTTGCTGAAAAGCCCTCTGATTCACTCCTTAGATTGCATAAACAGTCGCCTAGTAATATAAACCCAAAGACTATAGCTAATAAAATCAAGCAAACTATACAAGAATATTATGGAGATTTTGGAGCTAGCGGAGCCATGCAATTGAACCTCAAGTACTTCAATAACAAGACATCCACTGGGATAATACGATGTGGTCGTACCAACTTCCAATTTGTATTAGCAGCATTAACTCTAATCAGTGAGATCGATGGTCAACCTCTCGTAATAAACTGTGTACATGTTAGTGGTACAATCAAAAAAGCTGAGCAGTTTGCAATCGAACGTGATAGAACTATCATGAGAACCGTTCACAATTATCAAAGGCTCGAGTCTGGTAAACTCCATACCATCTAGACTCTAAAGCGCATATGCGCTCAAACGACATTTATATGTTCCTTATGGATTGGACAGTGATACAAAATTTTCAATGACAGTGGATTATACGTTATACCTAGTTACTGATTCTACCATGGTACCAGAGTCTTCGACTTTCCTAAGGCAAGTTGAAGACTCTGTAAGAGCAGGTGCCACCCTCGTTCAATTGAGAGAGAAGAAATTAAGTACTTTGGAGTTTATTGAAAGAGCTGAAAAAGTTCATGAGATCACTAAGAAGTACAATGTACCTTTATTAATCAATGATAGAATTGATGTTGCTTTGGCAATTGATGCCGAAGGTGTACATGTTGGACAAGATGATATGCCTGCAACTTTGGCTCGTAAACTATTAGGTCCCCATAAGATATTAGGCGTTACTTGCTCTAATCCTAAAGAAGTAGAAATTGTATGTAAAGAGAAGGTCGCAGACTATGTGGGAATAGGTACTGTATACTCAACTGAGACGAAAAAGGATACAAAGACACCTTTGGGAGTAGGCCCAATAGGGATCAAAAAAATGTTACAAGCATTGAAAGGACATGAATCTATTAGAAGTGTTGCTATTGGAGGTATAAATGAGACCAATGTAGCTAAGGTACTTTATCAGTGTACAACTTCTCATAGAAAAATTGATGGTGTAGCTGTGGTTTCTTGTATAATGGCCAAGGAAGATGCATATGAGGCCACTAAACAGCTTTTGACCGAAATAAATTCAACAGTTCCCTGGGCTAAAGGTATACAAAACAAGCTCACAAACAAGTCTGTGAAAATACGTGGTTCAGGAGCCTTGGTTCATCATATAACTAACAACGTTGTCAAAAATTTCAGCGCTAATGTAACTTTGGCAGTGGGTGCATCTCCAATTATGTCTGAGCTAAAAGAGGAGTATGCCGAATTTGTTCAAATCCAAAAGATTGCCTTGGTGCTTAATCTTGGAACTCCTACCAGTGAAATGATGCAAACATTCATCCATGCTATTCAGCAGTACAATAGATACGGTAGACATATTGTCTTTGATCCTGTGGCAGCTGGTGCTTCAAAAGCCAGATTAGAATGTTCCCGTTTAATTCTTAATGCCGGTCATATGACTGTCATCAAGGGAAACTTGGGTGAAATAATGGCTATTTGGAAGCTCACCAGTACATACAATGATGCTGAAACAGGAAATGCTACCATGAGAGGTGTAGATTCCATCGCCAATATCGATGAGACTCAATTATTGAATATTGGTAAAATGGTCTCCGAGGATTTCAGATGTATCGTTGTTATTTCCGGCGCTACTAACTATGTTATAGATGCTTCATCTGATAGCATTGCCAAAGTCAAAGGTGGTGACGAACTCATGGGCTCGATCACTGGGTCTGGTTGTTCTTTGGGTAGCGTTATCGGAGCTTTTTTGGCAGCAAATGTCACTAGTAATCTCTTTGAAGCAGTTCATGCAGCAGTGGCCTTGTATAATAAGGCAGGAGAAGAAGCTGGTAGATCAGCGGATTCCCCAGGCACATTCATGGCACATTTCTTAGACAGTCTCTACAGGGTCAGTGAATAGACAGTAGTTTGTTTAGTCTAATGCACTCTTCAGCGAACAATGTATTCTAATACTAGCAGTCTCTCATACACTCTTATCTAACACTCGCTCTGCTGCTTTCTAGTCTACATTCTACACTCTTCACGTAGCTTCTCGCTCCGCTCGAAACACAAAATCATGGTAGTAGAAGGAAGGCGAAGAGGTAAGAATACAACAGAACCGGAGCTCCCTCCGCCGACTTCACGAATACTGAAGATAGCGTCGTTGAAGAAGTTTCCTGATAAGGATTATGCCAGATCGTTGCTTCATGATGTAGCTAAATTAGTTGCACCTATAATGCATGAAAACAACTTCAAAGTAGGCTTACTATGTGAGATGTACCCGAAGAGCGGGAACTTGTTAGGATTGAATGTGAATAAAGGACAAAAGATTATGCTACGACTACGTTACCACTCAAACTCTCGTCTGTTTCTCCCCATGTCAGATATACTTGGTACTATGCTCCATGAGCTTACTCATAACTTACATGGACCACATAACCAGCAGTTTTATCTGTTCTTAGATAAGCTTAAACAACGATTCGAAGACATCCAATACAACCCTGTGAAGGGTTACATTTGTGAGGAAGGCAAGTTAGGGGGAAGAAGTAGCGCAGGATATACGAGTATACGAGATAAACGAATTGCAGCCCTTGGCAAAGGCATATATAAAGCAGAAGTAAGAAAGCTAGGTGGGTCTAAGAAGAGCGCCGATTTGAGGATCTTGGCGCTAGAAGCTGCAGAGAGGAGACTCAAGGATTCAAAGTGGTGCAATAACAACGAAGACGTGGTGCCCGACTCCGATGAGCTCGATGTGGTAGACCTCACCGACACACCAAACCCACCCAAGCCGCCAGCACCAGGAGCAGAGCTAGGAGCAGCACCAGGAGCAACACCAGGAGCAACACCAGGAGCAACACCAGGAGCAACACCAGGAGCAACACCAGGAGCAGGACTAGGCGCGACAGACGTGGTCGACCTCACGGCGGACCTCACGGACGACGAGATCATAGTCATCAACTGATTACATAGTAATAAATACATCCCAATCGGGCAATTCTAACATAAATTTGCATTTGATTTTGCTGTTGAGAAAATTAAAATTATGAGTGACAGTACGGAGAACTTGAAGAAACGGATAGTTTCTAATGGTAAAGTCAGTGGTGTAGAGATCCAGAAGACAGATTCTGTGGTGAATTTAACTCAGTCTTCGTTATATAGCATTTATAACCAGAATTCGGACATTGCTTTAGGTAATGATGAAGATGATACTAATGATTTATATGTCGCTAAAACCAATGTTGAAGTGAGCAGTAATGACACAGAAATATCGCCAATAAGAGGGTTTGCAAAGTTAACAGTGTTGGCAATTGGGGCATTTTTCTATAATGAAATTACTAGTTACATTAGAAACAATCATATTAAATTGGATAGACATGCCTTTCAACCATTATATTTAACAGAACTTTTATTAACGAGCTCATTCAAGAAGGTTCATCCCTTATCATGGATTGGAATTGATGTAGATCCCAGAATAAATTATACTATAGTATTATATATTCAGGGATTAATTATGGGATGTTTCCTCCCTTTGGTTGATTATATCATACCACCAGAATATAACAAAAGACTTTTTTCATCAAATCCTGATCCCAAAAAACGTAACGAACCAGTCACCCTCTTTAATGATATCTTGAGACTGATTATTACCTTTTTGGGTATCAGTTATGCCATCAGAAATTTAGAATGGTCTTCTCAATTACAAGTTTCGGTAGTCTGGTCTTTATTAAGTCCAAGTTTATGGTTGTTACTTGATGGCACTGTTGCTGGTGCGCTTTCAGGCTTTAGTATGACTGTCTTAGGATGTTTCTTCATCTATATAAGTAACATAGACGTCATTCAAGTCTACTCAAAAGTCTACCTCAATCCTGCAGATTTCGTGCCAATCTTCCTTTGGGCCAGCAGCTTCTTCTTCTGCGGTATGATAATATTTGGCAAGCTCGGCAGAGCCTTGATATAGTGCATAGTCTTGCACCTGTAGACCCTTGTAGAACAAATAGAGCTAATATATGACTTCCTGATTGGATTTGCAGTAAATCTTGATTTGCAAAAAGTTCGTGCCATCGCTAAAAAAATCTCAGAATTCTCGCCAATAAAATCATTTGTAAAGTAACAACATGGCAGGAGGACCAGTTCCAGTATGGAAGAAGTATACCCATGGTTCTAAAGGTATATGGGAGAAATTAAGACAAATATTGGTGTTAGTACCTAATAGATCTAGTGGTAATCCAGTTGTAAGTTTGTTTCGTGCTATTCCACCAGGTGAAAGAGTTGAAGAAGCTAGAAACTATGAAGAGCCCATTACCATCCCAGCAGGTGATATTAAAGGTAATGATTACCATAAGAGAGATTATAGAAGAAATTATCCTCAAGTACATGCTTTTGACCAATCTAAGATCTCTGGTTTATTGAAGTTAGGATCTGCTCAAACTCCAAGAATTTCCATCGGTAATAAAGGTACTCAAGAATTATCTGTATACAACGATCCAAAGGCTCCGGTTAGTTTGGCTACCACCTTGAGTTCTGTGGGACCTGATGTCATTAGAGGAGAATTATTGGGAGAATCTGGAGAACCAATCGTTGCTCCATCTTTGCACAAGTTCAAATGGAGGATTTTGAAAGAAGAAGAACACGGTATGTACCATGAAGACTACCCATGTCGTATCTTCACTGAGGACAGAGCATAGCATACATAGAACACACCACTCTAAATATATATTAGTACAGCTTCTACACATCTACAGCTTCTACAGCCTCTACGGGTGCAGTCATGGGGTATCATGGGGTGTAGTCCCAGTTCAATACGAAATACGACAACTCTGAAACCAAATCCTTAGTCGTAGGGTTATACTGGACGCTTCCTAGCTTTTTGTGGGGCCAAGATAACAGGAATTCTTCAATGACCTGGCTGAAGTCTGTGCTATTATAACTGTCTTTAGTAGCCAAATTATCAGCCAAGTAATCAATCCATAATTTCCAACGTTGGTGGTAGTAACCAGCTACTAAACCACCCCATTGCTTATTGGCATAATCATTGACTCCAGTATCTGGTGTTGGACCCCATAAAGTGATTTGCAAACGGGCGTTAAGCTCGTACCAGTCAGCTTCGGTCTCATCGCCTGCTGCCAAATCTCTCGCTTGTTGAATCCAATGAGTCAACGAAAACTGGGGTAATGTAGACAATACCGGATCAATTAACTTCAATGGACGCAATAAGGATTTAGTACCCTTAGTAATGACTTCGTGGGCAGTGGCATTGGTGGTATTATACCACGACATAAAGTCTAAATAGTTAGTTTCAAATTGATCAGAAACTATCTGTCTTGTAATATCAATGATATCATTTGCAAAGTTATCATTATCAAGTAATTCAGGGTTTTCATAAGAAATGTTTAAAAGCTTCTTCCAAATGTTGTATAAGTCTGTCTTGTCCCAGTAGATTGTAGTAGGATGATGACCTGCAATATTTACCAACCCATAAACGTTTGGTTCAAGAACATAGATTGCTTTAACAACTCCAGTAGCATGGGTATTAATATCGTTGACATAAATTACGTCTTGCATATCATGCCATGCTTCTATCAAATCAGATGGAACATCAGATGGTCCATATCTATTGGTTGCCCATTGTTTCATGTATTCTGTACTGTTGATAGCATGAATATTCCATGCTTGGTCTAACAAGATATCATAGACAAATTGATTACCCTCTTGACCTTCCATAGTAAGACCATATCCCACCATGGTAGCTGAAGTATTTTGTTTAGCTTCAGTTGAATTATAAGTTAATACATTAACACCACCAGTAACACCTAGCCCATTATTGCCACCATATCCATGTAGTTCACACCAGATCCAATCATGGCCATAGTAAGAGCTTGTCCTTTGCCATTGTGGGGAAAGATCACTAGTTAAGTCTAGTATAAGCATTTGACCTCTTTCAGGACCACTTAAGTAAGCTTCAATTCTTTCATCTGTCCAAAAGGTAGCAGATGAGAAGAATAACCAGCCTTGCATGACCCATACGGCATCTGGATCAGCGGCAGTCAAAGAATCGATGGTTGACTTGGAGATAGAAGAAAGTTCAGTGGAATTCCCACTGGCTGGGTCATTTTCATTATACTGATCCAAAGTATAATAGTGGGTAACATTACCATAGTATTCTTGTAATTTGGCAATAAACTCAGCTTGGATTACAGGAAACAAAGGATCAGTTGGCTGCAAAAAGGTATCATTAGTAAACTCCACGGGAAAGCCCGACCAAGTTGGAGAATTCATGACATCTCCTTGTGTGTAGATGTCATAAATTTGTCTAGGGACAAAGCCAGTGAAAGCGGGTAAAATTGGAGTCATTCCTAAATCAACCATTCTTTCGACCATTTGTTGGGATAACTCCATCTGAGAATCGATGAATTCCAACGTTTGTGTACCATTCCAAGTACCTTGGGCATTACCGAATCTGTTCCAAGTCAAGTAAGCTGGACCTGAAAAGAAGTCTAAAATTTCAGATTCATTGAATCCGTGATTGGTTAAGACATCCATGTAAACTCTCTCGTAACCATTCCAAACTAATGGGAAATTGATTCCATTGAATGCCATCCAATCCAATTCATATTCCCATTCTTCCCATTCCCAGAAAGCAGCAGTATAGTCAAAAGTACAAGTGTTGAACATATATCTGAATTTTGAACTTGTAGAACCAGAAATAGCAGCAGTAGCTTCATCCTTAGGAATGATTGGTATGGAATTGATATTTTTCAACCCATCACGAGTCCATGAAATTGTAGCATGTCCATAGTCTCTAAGAAATTTGTAACTACCATAAGATAATGCACTAAGTGAAGTAGCTTTAACTGTGACTTCTAAGGTGTGTGGGTCTTGAGAGAATTGAAAAGCATCTGTGGAATTGTCCACTATAGCAGAGGAATTGATAGACGGCACTAATTGCAAATTAAATTTGTCTGCAATATCAGGAACATGTCTTCTTAATAATTGTTTGATTGGCAATGTTTCCAGAGAAGAAATTGGTTCAATTGGAGCTGCAATTGTGAAAACTAGGAGCACTGCTTGTATCAATGCACTCAACACTAATACCATCTCTAACTAATTGAAAGGAAATCGTCCAATGCAAAGGGATAAATGGCTGCAGTTATATCTGGGGAATTTCCTATAAAATCAAGATAAGCAGCATTGGAACCAGGTTGCATAAGAATTAAACAAGGTTGCATAGGAATTAACAAGGTTGCATAATTTTTTATCTATTGCATAATTTTTATGTCCCGTGGGGCAGAGTCAAAACCAGACTTCTAAATGCAGGCACAATCACTTAATTGAATTGTGCAGAATCTGTGCTCTACTAAGCGTCTAACCTGCCGAGAGATTACTTGAACCATGCCAAAGGTAGTAATAACCGAGTAAAGCTGTATGCATAAACAATTTGGCACATCAGTCAGCGTCTCCGAACCAGCAATACCAAGTTGACAGAGCCAATACAGGCGAGAGTATATTTACTGTGGGGATCATATCCCGAGGAGCTTGGGTATGATACTCAGGCTGCATGGCTGACACTGGGCTGGCACTGGGCTGACACTGGGCTGGCACTGACGCTGGGCTGGCAGCCTGGTCACCTGTTGTGTTTGAAGTAGAGACGGTTGACCTGCAACACTTGACCCTTCAGGCCGCTAATACCTAACTAACCTTGAGTCAGCTTCATCCTATGTAAGTAATATTTCACCATAACACTTCACGGATATTCTACCTACTCATGTCTGAGTTGCAGCTAGTAAGGTGAAAGTGGCGATATAGACGTCCATGGCCCAGTGCTAGAGTTGTGCTAGATCATAAAGCGATACTTCCTAGCCATATTAGGTAACATTTACGAGTTCTACATTTGATTTCAATCTTCACAGCTTATGTGAATTCCACCAGACTATTCATGTTTCCCCTCCATGAATCTCCCCTCCACGGAGTCTCCACATTCTCATTTATCATATATTAAAGCTATACACACGCTTTTGTCTCAGCAAGTGGTACCTTCAGGTGGACAACCGGATCACAGGACAATATTGCCAGGTAATCCTCTATGCTATTACGTTTCCTATGTTCTTTCACGAATTCTCTTTTTCGGGAGTTTGTTCATTGAGCAAACCCAGCTTTCCATTATACAACACGCCTGCGTTGCTGCTGATTGAGTTTCTGTTGTACATCTCCTTCACTTTCTCTGCATTGGGGTGTTTCATGGGAAGAGACGAAACGCCTCCAGATTTGGCGGTTCCTAATTGCTTCTGCATGGCGTAGTCGCCGCTATCGAAGAACTTCTTTTCTTTAAGCTTAGACGAGAGAATCTGCTGTCTAGTGGGTAACTTCCCGTACAACCTGTAGATCTTCAACTCATCGGGGGTTAGCTTGTCAAGATCCAAATTCTGAGTATTCTTCGGTGGCCCCAAGGGGTCATCTTCATTCAACGACATGGCAAATAAACCCTTAATTTTTCAGTCTTAATTGGAAAAATGAGTGAGCGGTGGGCGGTAGAGGCACGTTTAAGGACTTAAGGACATAAGGACATTAATGTAAAAAGTATAATTTAGGGGCTATATGACGGAGCAAGATTGCAATATCTACCAAATATACGATTATATCATATACTTCTAATGGGATAGGAATAAATCGATTTGGGAGGTTTTGAATTATCAATTTGAAATTAGCTTGTGGTATAATATCATAGATGGGATTATAAGTTTTGAAATTAGGTGTATAGGTAATGATAAGGTATAAGTCAAACAGGTTAAGTCTAGGATTAAATTGGTTTGTATGCATAAAAGTATGCAGAATGTCGAAATCAATTGGGTATGTTGCTGGCCAACATAATTTTATAAACATGAGATCATCAGATTGATATGTAGTATTAAAATAGTTATTCAATCGGATAAAAATAGTATGCGACTCCCCATCCGTTAAATTGAAGATTTCAATACTATCTATGGGATTTTGATAGGTTAATCGATCAACTATTGGATAATCATATATAATTGAATGCGTCTCATTGATCTTATATATGGTATTATTAAATACAGTATCTTTAGACGAATGAGGTGGCACGTCAAAGAAAAACGGCACTTTTAATACATATGTCTCTGTATTGGCACAAATACCGGTCATGAGCCAGAGACACGCTAGTAAATATCTTATCATCTCGTACCACAGTGAGAAGCTGAATCTGAAAATTGAGTCTAAAGAAATCTGAAAAATTAAAGTCTGAAAATCTGCTGAGTGAAAAATCTGAAAACGAAAGTTGCAAAAATTGCAAAAATTACTGAAGTTGAATACTGACGTATTGGGATAGAAAAATTGCAAACGTTTATCCGTCATTACTCTTATATTACTCTATCTACTCTCACTGAGAATTCTTCCTCTTATATCGCTACACTATTTTCACTAAGAAATACTCATTGCTCTATCTACTCTAACTAAGAAATACTCATATTGCTAGATCTATACGTCGTACACCGGGATAGTCGTCGAAACTTGCAAATTCGCCAGATGCAGATGGAATCACAGTAATGGTTATTTTTTTCACACCAGTACCTTTATTCTTGTCGATTAGTGCCCTCAATTGGCTACTGCTTGTACAGCAGCCACTAAAGTCGATTTCTGCTAAATTGGGAAATGTGGTTGGGTTTAAAAATGCATCCAATCTTCTATATGTAAGATTGAGTTCACCAGAATGATGTTCTGTGATTATAGCGATTTTTCTTATACTACAGCCATTATAAAATGGATCTGAAACAAATTTATTAAATCTTTCCAGATGCAAAAATGCATTATTCAGAGAATACCTTAGTTCAAAGCTAATCAAACTATTATTCTCATTTAAGTTGGAAGGAGTAAAAGGGTATTCCCAGGTACAATTCCTTAACTTTAGTACTCTCAAACTTATCAGACAAGGAGATTCGTCCCAGTTGAAATGGTAATTGTCAAGAATCAAAACCGATAAATTTTTGAAACCTGAGAAATGGTTTAAACTACATATTTTTGGTAAATCAGTAGCATTCGAAAGTCGACGAATATTCTTTGGATTAGGATTATTGAATAATCTTTCTGATTCTTGATGAGACTTTTCAGTAAACATTTCAATGGATCTTATTGAAGCATTGGATCTATATTTAAGCCAATTTGAAGAATTAAAAGAATTAATTATTAGTGAATTTAGTCGTGGTAAATCATTCAATATCAGTTCAAAAACATCAAGTTGCCATTCTCCATAACTATAACAATCAATTATACGTAGTTGCCTAATAAAATTCCTCTTCGTCTCTAGAAATCTCTTACAATCTTTTTGTTCAAGATCATACCATTTACACTTAATTTGAGAGAACACAAATGGTTCAAACTCTTTCCTATATTGTCTATTCATACAAGATAAGTTGACTATAGCTAACCTTCCACTCATTAACTGGATCCTCTCCAATACTTGATCGGGGAGATTATACGTACATGCATCAAGCTTTATCCTTTTCTTCCCCATACTTAAAGATAACCTGCGAATCACGAAAATCTTGGTTCTCCAATCCTGGTTCTTTTCATGGAGATATATCGAGTGGTGCAGTTCACGATACTTGAAATAACCACGTCGTTCCAGGAGATAATAAACGATATAACTGAAAATATATTGGTATTTTTCCCAGTTAGTGTGATATTCAATCCTGATCAATTTAATCCACCATTTATAGTCAACTACTACAATTTAATTGATAACTTTGGGATAAGTAAGATTATCAGAAATATTATATTAGTATTTTGTTTCTTTAGTGATATTATATACGGGTTTCTGAGATTAATAGCAGCATTAATTATTTGTGGTATCTTCACTTCACTTCAGGTACTTTTCTTGTGGTGGATAGCTACTGTAATTACTTATAGGTGGGGCTTTATTCGTCCAAAGGAACTATTGGAATGGACGTTAATCGTGTAAAGGGTTATGGACAGATACGTCCTGGAGTTTATGCGACGTACATTGGTTTAATAGTCGTGGTGTTTGCATTAAAGTATTATACAGATGATATATTGACCTATTTCGAGCTGCTGCTGGGAATACTAGCACTGTTGGTGCTGGGACTGCTGGGACTGCTGGGGTCCTCTTCTCGCCCTGTGTTTGACTCCTTTGAATTCGACCCCATTGACCGGTTCGATCTTGATAATATCAAGTATACATGGATGGGGTTCGTGGTAATACTAGTTATACTAGGTACATTAATAGCATAGATCTAATTTTGAGTATCCCAAATAATTGTAACTGGGCCATCGTTTACAATATTCACCAGCATCATTGCTCCAAACTCTCCATCTTTGACTCTTTCAGCCCCCAAGTATCCTCTCAATTGTTGTAAAAATGCATCATATAGTTCTTTGGCAAGGTGGCCCTTTTGAGCAGCATGAAAGTCGGGTTTAGTTCCTTTCTTTATTGTTCCATATAACGTGAATTGGGAAACTGAAAGAATATGTAACTCTTTATCATCTAGAATACTCTTAGACCATGGCTTCCCTATATATTTTTCTGTATTAGCATTAGGCTCTATTTGCAAGTCTTCAAATAGTCTAAGATTAACGATTTTTTTACTTAATTTATTAACGTCTTCAATAGTATCTTTGGTGGATACCCCCACTAAGAGCATAAGACCTTTACCTATAGAAGAGATAACTTCCTTGTTCACGGTTACTGAAGCTTCCGTAACCTTCTGTATTACTACTTTCATTTTTACTATGGAAAATTTCAATTTTCGTTGACTCACAATTTCTCTAATATTACATTTACTACATAAGCTAAGCTAGCTATAGAGCTAGCTATATACTAGTACTCTTGCGTTAAGAAATCGATAAAGTACTTAAGTCCTGCAAATATCTCCTCTCCCACTGGCTCAATGTATTTAGCAGGTAATAAAAATCCATGGTTTCCAGTATCTCTTAATTTCAATTGGTATGCCCAATAGGCTCTATGATGGTACATATAGTCTAAAGTTGTACCGGAACCCAAGTCTGGTAACAAATCACTATCTTTATCTTGACAAGCAGGTAATACATTATAATTCTTACCACCTTTCAACCTGATAGCTTTAGAAATCCCGTATGCCAATTCGATTAAATTCTCTTCATCTCTGGGTTCGCTACTGCAACTATATGCAAAAGGATACAAGATTTCTTGAGAGTAAGAATGTAAGTCAATATAGCCATAGACCTTATGGTTATAATTAGTCTTTTTCAAATAGTCATACCAAATTTTAGCTTCAACTGCTTCAAGAGGATCTTCTCCACTATATTCTTCACCACATGGCCAGTCATTTGATTTAGTCCAATGGAAATCAAACGAGTGATCAATATCTATGCCAAAACATCTTGGTAAGATTGTGGTTTGTCTGTTCTTTCTCCATAATCTATCATTGGTCCATGAATACTCATATCCATCAGGATTGGCTATTGGAACAAAAATGAAGTCCAATTCATCCAAGATACTAGGATCATTAACATAGAGATTCAATAAGGAGTATAGTTGATAACAAACAGAAGATACTGAAATCCATTCTCTGGCATGTATACCTCCACCAATTACAATAGTCTTTTTATCGCTATGATCATCATCGGTATGACGAGATAAATGTACCATATTGTAAGGTCTTCCTTCGAATGTCTTACCCACCTCTTCTATTTTAACTACGTCTGGGAATGTTTGCTGAATGATTTTTAACCATGATTCAATGGTTTCTAAAGGTCTGTAATCCTTAAAAAAGATTTCTGAAAAGGTATTAGCCTCGGTTTCTTTAACAACTTCTTCAGTACATTTGTATTTGAATTCAGCATTTTCTGCAATATTTATATTGTTTATGTGATTCTCAGGGTAAGTTTCAAACACCTTCTGCGCTAAATCGTCGATTATGACTTTATAGTTCAAATTATCATGCATTGCTAAAAGTTTAGATAATACTGTCTCATCTACTTGTATATCTATTGTTTTAGCAGAAAATGATTTTGACCAAATATTCAAATCTTTTGAAGTGATTAAGTCATCTCTTAACTGATTGTTATCACCATAGGTTACTCTTATTACCATCTTTCCCTGATATTGTTCAAGTTTTATTGGTAATTCGTGCTCAGGTAATTCTGAATAATGTACTCTTTCTAGTGGCTGTTTTTGCTGACTTGATGAAGTAAAACTTAGTCCAAAAGGAATTTGGAATGCATTTATTATGCTTAAAAGTTGTATGGCCACAACTAGCCCATAAAAGAACCGAATATTACTACTCATCTTTGGAGGCTGGCGTCTAAAAATCTCTTTTCTCACTAATCAATTATCGTGTGAAGATTAGCCTAATTAAGTAATTGCGTTATCATGTATTAACTATTGAATTTTCTTTTCTAATTGCTTGATTTCTTCCTTAATGAAAGTAGAGTAGAGGAACCTCATCAACAAATATTGAACAAAAGCAGAGAATCCAATTCCCCAAAAAATCAAAGCTCTAATGAGATCATTATCGACATTTAAAAAATTATAGGGGAATAAACCACCATTTTTAAAATCAATGATATTTAATAACCACACCCAATAAGCAGAAGTTAATCCAACACAACCAAAAAATGCTGTTTTAGTAGTTATTGAGAAATTAGGCATAAAGAGAAAAAAATCCAATCCTAATGAAACAACTGGCATAAGATGAATTGCTAAATCGACTGGAATCTTAATTCTAATTACGTCAGTATCTCTAATTAACTTATCTAAAAAAAATAATCTTAATGGCCAGTAAACAGAAGCAACTACAATTTCAGTAATGAACGCAAACGCATGAATGACATTCTTAATTTTGAATAATGTCTTAGATTTCGTAACATGTGTAATCAATCCTAAAACAAATACTAATATCGAGAAAGCCAATGATAAATTGGTCAAAAATTGCCAATGTCCTCCAGATGCCAAATGTGGTGGTAGTTTTAAGCTGCAAATACTATACATCCCATACCCTCCAATGATAATCGAAATTACATCAATACCTATGATAATTGGATGTCCCACGCTTCTTCTACTTATTGTACTCATTGTAGTCTTCCACTCGATTTTCTATTCGCCAATTTTCTAGGCATTCATTGAGATGCGTGGGGAGACAACTCGCTTACGGAAATATCCCAGGCCGATCCTTTCCCACTTTTTTTTATTATAACTACCGCCTTCATCTATATCTAAAGACTCTCACCATGCCATAACTATGAGCCGAAATCGATTATCTTCAAGTCAAAGCCGCCTATTCACACTTCCGGTGGACCCTTCGAAGACTTAGCCTCGTCAAGCCTCACTCAAAGTCGCCCGAATGTGAAAATTTTTATTCCCGCTTTGTTGCCGATTTTGCTGCATTAACTTTCTTAATCAACCGATCACTCCAGCCTTTGATCATATCATCTAAGCTCATACATAAAGTCTAGTTAAGTGTATTACTCAAGGCTGAAATGTCAACACAGACTCCTGACTTCAATTCGTTATCCGTGAGTCCTCCTGGAAGCGAGCCCAGATACCAAAAATCGCCTATATCATCAATGCTTAATGACTCTACGACTAATCTGCCCCAGGATCTGAGTAGAGATAGCTCCAGAAGAAATACTAGGCGTTCAGTGGCTTGTAAAAATTGCCATGGCCTTAAGGTCAAATGTGTTCCCAGTGACGAGAATGACCCTGCTAGTCCTTGCATACGCTGCGTTAATACCCAACGGAAGTGTGAAATCAACTTAAATCAACCCAGAAAAAGAAGAAAGAAGGCAGAAATCTTAGAAGAACGTGCTCGTAAGCAAGCTCAGGTTCAAACAAAAGAATTCAAAGATAACGATCCCCAAGTCAACCAATATAAATTTGCTTACAATAACATACCATCTCCATCTTTAAATGTTAAAGTGGATGATGTACCTGTACCTGTACCAGTACTGAGTGTACAACCTAACATGAACATCCCACCGGGCCCTGCTTCCTCTGCACTGTCTTATCAGGAAACTATCAATAAACTACAAAAACAAGTTGAATTGTTGAAAAATGAGGTAGATCTTTATAAACAAAAGGCACAGCATATGATAAACCCACCTCAATATGTTAGCAAAACTGATCTCGAAAATGAGCTTAAGATCTTATCCAAAAATAGTGCATCTGGCTTTATGCAATTTAGTAACCTTTTGAAACAATCTGCTAATATTAGATCAAGTCTTATCTGGAACAAAAATGATACTATTGATGTTATCAGTAAAGGTATAATTACTAAAGAAGAAGCTGAATTTAGACTCCTGTTATATAAGGAAGTTATTTATCCCAAGTTCCCTTACATAGATGTTGATAACAATTTAACCATTGAACAAGTTATAGACAAGGAACCTTACTTTTTCAATGCTGTCATGGCTGTAACAAATGTTTGTGTGAAGGAAGGGGATGAGGCTACGTGCCATCGTATTGAAATTGAGGCCACTAGTAATGTTATGCTTCAAGTATTCTTGGCTGGTAATAAGACTGAGGAATTGCTTAAAACGATAATGTTGCTTGGATTCTGGTACAATACTCCTGAATTAGTCAAGCAAAGAAGATATCATCTACTAAATGTATTGGGTATTTCTCTTCTTCATGATTTAGGAATAGTAGCAAAGGGGCCCTCCGATGATAGCTTGATAGACGACAATCTCACAAGTGATCAACAAAGAAAGATCGTAATGTTATTGTATACAACTACTGTCTCCACTTGCTTGATCTTAAGAAGAAGCATCTACGTCAAATGGACTCCTTATGTTGAAGAGTGTTGCCAGTTCTTAGAAGGAAGCACCGATCCAAGATTGACAAACCTTGCGTTATTCTCAAGATTAAGTAATATCTTAGAAAAGGTCCATAACCTTACCCATGCTCCGGATTCCCACTTTGACAATTCGGCAGCTACCACATTCATTATTAGAGAGTTTCAAAACCAATTATTGGTGATAAAAGGAAATATCAGTGATGATCAACATGCAATATTAGCGTACTATTATTCAGTTGAAGCTTATTTACATGAACCATTGGTAAACCAGTTTACTGGTGTTAATAGTAAAGGAGAGTTAAGCTTCAAGGAGGAGGCAATTGGATGTATTTCAAGGTCTACTATAGCATGCCTCAAGTCTCTTGAGGAGTTTTCAAAGCTTGGCCCTGAAAGTGTTGCAACTGTGCCATTGGTTTACATCTCTAGAATGATCTACACTGCAGGGATCTTATTAAGGCTTAGATATTTGATTTTATCGATTCCATTCCATATAGAAAAGGGCTTGGTTCCAGTTGATGCAATAGTCACAGTTCAAAATACCAATTTGTTATTTATAAAGGCTGCTAAATTATATCCTTACAACTTCTTTTTGAAAAAGACTTCCTTAATGCTACAACTATTTATACAAACATATGCCAACCAGGTTCAGAATCTTCTTGATTCTGGTGACGGTACGCCAAGCAATTTGAAAGAGCATGATGAAGTCTTGGATCAATATTTTTTGACTAATAGTAGGACTAATGCAGTAATGACCACAGATTCGGGTGTTATTAAACATCAGAACGTACCTTTGGATATTCTTTCGTATGCTGCATCACTCAAGAATGAACTTAACAAAGTTCATAGCCATTTGAGAGGTGATAGATCTAGACCAGCCTCGCCATCAAGTGTTTCATCCAGTGCTTCTCATCCAAAACCACAAAACATCAATCAACAATTTGTTCCCAATATTGATACCCGTCCTAGTCCTTTACACCAGGATTTGTCGCAGAATATGAACATGCATGATACTCCAAATAATTTAAGCAGTACCAGTATGAGTCCTAATTCTGGACAAAATCCAGGATCTGTGTCTTTCTTTGGAATTCCCGGCTTTGAGGAACTTGATAAAAGCTTTTATAACATAGGTGAAGAATTCTGGAGTGATATTGTGAATCCTGACTCCAATAATTTCAATTTAGAAGGCAAAGGAAATATCGCCAGCGACGTTTTCTTTATGAATGCCTAGTGTATTTTTGTGTGTGTTAGTTTAAATGTATATTTTATGAGTGTAAGTACTCTGATACTTGACTTACCCCCATCACTCCATACTGTCATAATTTCGCAGCCAGAAAATGCCAGTTTTGCTAATATGACAGACGTAGAAGATACTGAAGAATCCCATAGATTTGGTGTCCTTGACGTGCTAAGGGTAATAGGAGGCTTGCTATTTGCCAATGCTATTCTTTCATATTGGTTTACATCTTCATCAACTTGGGGATATGACGGTAAATGGCTAGATGTAAGATATCTTCAATTGAGACTAACTAATAATTATGTGGATCTCACTATTGATGAACTTGCAATATATAATGGGACTGATCTTAGTCTACCTATCTATATAGGTGTTTATGGTAAAGTGTACGACGTTACCAGATCAAAACATATATACGGCCCCGAAGGCCCATATAACTTCTTTAGTGGTAAAGATGCTGCTAGAGCATTCAGTACAGGCTGCTTCAACAAACCAGATGAGTTCACTTACGATTTAAGAGGATTAGACATGGATGAAGCCATTAAAGACATTCACAATTGGCAAAAATTCTTCGAGAATAATAATAAATATTGGTATGTTGGCACTGTTAAACATGAACCTTTAGAGGGCGAACCTCCAAGTCCCTGTGAACACATGAAATTCCCCGGGCACTATTAATATATGAAATCATGATTATAATCACCACATTTCGATTGTAACCAGTATAAAGAGAGCAAGAATTTTAATTAGTGTAATGTACATGTATTTATCTATCTATGACTTTGAAGAGTAACTTCTAAACTATCTTGCATGACTTGAAGAACATCCTCTTTGTCCTCAATACCTACACTAATTCTTATGAGGTTCCTATCAACATCCCATTGTTCTACCTCTTCCAATTCTTGGTAGTGTGCCAAAATTGTGTAAGGACATGCTAATGTGAAATTAGTACCTAATGAAGGGCCTTTATGAAAGTTCATAGCATTGAAGAAATTGACAGCATCGCTAGGGTCGTGAAATAAGAACGAGATCAATCCACCATATCCACCATGTTCTGTCTTTATTTCATCATAGTACTTCTTGGTGTCGGAAACGGATGGGTAGTATACATTTGAGATCAATGAGCAGTTCTGTAAGAAATCTACAATGGCCACAGATGTCTCGTTGATTTTTTTAGCTCTTTGAGCATAGTCACGAGAGTTTCTTTCCATAACAAGGGCATCTTGGACCCAAAATACGTCCTCATAATTGTCATTAAAGTACTTTTTCAAGGATGGGTACATTGGAGAATGGTCATTCAAAACTAAGGATCCCCCCATGACATTTGAATCACCAGAAAACACTTTTGTTAAAGAAGTTGCTATCATGTCAGCAAAAGGTAAAGCATTAATATTAACAACATTTCCGACAGTGTCGTCTACAACTATAGCAAACTTGTGTTTGTCAGCCAATTTTCTAATTCTTCTCAAGTTGGGGGTCTTCAATAAAGGATTAGAAGGGCATTCGCAAAATAATGCCAATATTTCATATGTTCCGTTTTCTAAGTTCTCTTCCAAATCATCAAGAGAAGCATCATCACCCAAGCCAAGGAAATGGACACCTGGTCCGAACTTTTTCAAGATATTTAAAGTATCAACATATGGGAAGCCAAAACATACCGACTTTTTATGTCCATATGTCTTGAGAAGAGCATGATGTGCATGAAATATAGATGCCATACCACTAGGGAAGAAATATACATCGTCAGTGCTTACTGTTCTCTTAGCGTCATTTTTCTGTACGTCATGGAAACTAGATTCGAGATTACCCGCTATTCTTCTTCTCATTGCAGTTTTTGCCTCATCACCGAATTTCAAGTCCAAAACTCTACCGAATTTTTGATCAATGAAAAGATCAGATTCTTTTTGTTCTTTTTGGGAATCCTCCTTTTTGATTCTACCAACATGTATACTTGGTGATGATGCTTGGATCTTTCTTGCTTGGAATTCTGACTTTTTAGCACCCAACTTAGAAATATCAACCTTTATGGTATGCTCTTGACTTTCGGTATCTTCATTGAATAATTCCCTTAATAGGTACTCTGCTAATCTAGAACTAATACCTTCACCAGCATGTTGCCAATAATTTTTTGCTAATGGAAATATTCCTGGCTGAAAGAATACTACCCCAATTGTAGTTTCAACAACTGTAGACTTTTCAGATTCATTCTTCGGGCCTCTGGTACTCAACTGTAGTAACCTAACATTAGGCTTACTAGGAGCTTTATCGTATATGAATTCTCTGCACCTTTTAGCAATGGCATAAGAAGGGAAAATCATACATATTTCTCCAGTTCTTCCATACTTATCTTGAATTTTGCCTTGTAATGCTTGAATAATGGAGTGAATATAAAATCTTGGATATCCACTAGACATCTTACTAACAACCCAATCTTCACCTTCTTCATATCCTACAGTTGCCTCCCACGTTGGAAGAGTCACTGAAACAGCATGATCGGTATTGTTAGGGATAGTCTCTCCAACCACTTGCGATGGAAGTTCTCTAATCATACTTACTTGGATCAATGAGAAATTTTATCTTTACAATTTTGATCGTACCTAATTAGTCATTTCCGCGACCAATGAGAAGAGTAATGCATATATTAATACAAAAGTTACATAGTTTAAGCAGGGTTCATCTATAGAACATCTGCTATTTTTGAATAAATTATACTTTTGAGCTTAAGATTTGATACAGGTGATTGAACCTTCGTTTAATCTCTTAAGGTCAGCTTCAGATAACTGGTCAGCAGTTGTAGAAGCTGGTACTGGTGCAATTGTAGATGTAGATTTTGCTGCTGCTGTATTTGCTGCTGCAGGAGTAGGTTCTGATACCGGTGCAGGTGCCTTACGGTTGTGTGTCATGTGTGATTGAACCAAATGACCTGCTGCTAATGCTGAAAGAAGCGAAAGCTCCCCAGCAAGAACAAGAGATGCTACTACACGAGCCAATTGTCTGGCATTATCACCTGGATTAGTTGGGTGTGGTCCACGTACACCCAATAACTCCAACATTGATCCTTGAGCTTCCAAGATTGTACCTCCCCCAATAGTACCTACTTCAATCGAAGGCATGGATACGGAGATTTGTAAATCACCATCAACTTCATTGATCAAGGTCATACAATTGGATGACTCAACATTCTGGGCTGGATCTTGACCACAAGCAATGAATACAGCGGTAACCAAGTTGGATGCATGCGCATTGAAACCACCAATAGCACCAGCCATGGCAGAACCAATCAAATTTTTACTGATATTCAACTCCACAAGCGACTTGACATCTGACTTAAGAACCTTTTTAACGACGTCAGCGGGGACTCTTGCTTCGGCGACAACAGATTTACCTCTACCTTCAATCCAGTTTATAGCCGCTGCTTTTTTATCGATACAGTAGTTGGCAGAAAGTGAAACAATTTCCATATCAGTCCATCCCAATTCCTCTGACATAACTTTAAGAGCGTACTCGACACCCTTTGAGATCATGTTCATTCCCATAGCATCACCGGTAGTAGTCTTGAAACGTATAAATAAAAGAGTTCCGGCGATTGCAGTCTTAGTATGCTGTAAACGGGCGAATCTCGAAGTAGAATTGAAAGCCTTTTTTATAAGTTTTTGACCTTCCTCTGAATCAAGCCAAACTTTAGCTGCACCAGCTCTAATTAAAGTTGGGAATCTAACACATGGACCTCTAGTCATACCATCTTGTGTCAAAACAGTAGTAACACCTCCACCTGCATTAATAGCTTTACAACCACGCATAGCAGATGCAACCAAACAACCTTCAGTTGTAGCCATGGGGATATGGAATGGCTTCCCATCGATATAAAGAGGGCCAGCAATACCAACTGGGATAGGCATGAAACCAATCACATTCTCACAACAAGCGCCGAAAACACGATCGTAATCGTAATGGTCGTATGGTAAGCTCTTAGAGTTCAAGATTGGAGCATTGGCAATCTTAGCCATAGCCTTACGACGAACAACAACTGCTCTCTTGTTATCAGCTAATTGTTTTTCTAAGGCATATAAGGGAAGTTTACCGGCGACCACCAATTCAGCAACTTCATCGTTCTTCAAAGATTTAGTCTTTCCTTCTTTCATGATCGAAATGCATTCCTCCAATGCTAACAACTTAGAAGGCACTTTGATTTCAAGCTCTTCTTCGCTGGATGCACTGGTGTCATCAGTTTCGCTTGCAAGAGTCTCAGTATCTTTGGTGAACGATTCCAAAGCCTTTGGGGATGATTTAGGCCTAGTGATTTCATTTTCAATCAACTTGTTAGTAGCGGAAAGTGTATGACGAGATGCATTCAAAAAATAAGCATTAATGGAGATTGAAATGGCAAGTGCAAATAAAATCAACTTTGAAACAATGTTATCTCTTATTCCACGACTAATGAAATCACATAAACCAAGTATTACATCTTCAATTTTGACGAAAAAACCTAATGGAGCAACACTCTTTGGACTCAAAACAGTGACTAAGGTTCCGTACTTGCCAATTTCGATATGCTTGGCAGCTGTCTTACTTAAAAATACTGTACTGCTGACAATATCACTAGACTCATTGCTCGCAACATCATATAACCAATTACTTCCTAACCAGAATGCATGAAACCCAAAGAAACCTGCAATCATGGCGACTTTAAAAGAAAGAATAGAAGTGTTTTGGGAGTTGAAAATGGAATCAGAATCGATCTTGTCGGTCTTTAAATCATTAGCAGCAATATTTTCAGCCACCCATGAGGAAATACCATCCTCTTCTAATGCATTTTTCAAATTTTCTGTACGACGAGCTCTGTTGATTTCCACTTTCAATGCCAAAATGGACGAATAAAAAGTGAAAGTCATCAAAAGATCGAATAAAAGGATTAAAGCAGCTAAAACAGAAAAATTTCTTAATCCCTCTAAGTGATTAGCATAAGCAATAATAGCACCTAAAGCACCGATAACAGCAACATGATCTCTGAATAAGCTTACAAAGTGGCTCTCTACAGCATTAGAAATGATTGTGCTGACATCAACTGGTGAAGTTGAAGCATCAAGGACATACTTTGAAATAGAAACCTTATGCTTAAAACCAATTATAGCTACCAAGAATGGCAATCCTTCAGTCATACTGATTAAAGGAACCCTAATACCCAATACCTTAGTAGAAAACACTAATGCATATAAGAAAGCAAAAGTAGAAGAAAGCAAAGTCGAGAGTCCTAACCAAAAGTTGGAACCAGCTTTTTTCATGTCATAAAAGACTTTGATGAAAGTATACCACATGGCAACATAAGCGAAAGTAATTAGACCAACATCAAAAGTTTCTGCTAATTGAATTAACGACTTAACCTTCTTGAATATATAATTTAAATAGTCGAGGTAACGGTGGAATCCACTACTATTTCTTACTCTCCAAGTAATTCCATCAGAATTGATATTATTAATAGAGGACAAGGCCGATTCGACTTCATCCGAGTTAACAATGAGTAATCTTTCGTTGCTTCCAATACCATTATAAGCATTCTCTATTTCAGGGATATGATTATATTGGATTCTCTTGAACTTTAATGGTATTATAGATACTTTATTAGCATTGGAATATTCTTCACTATCTAAGTCCTCGACTGGAATCCAACTTTGAAAGTCCTTGGTACCTGCAGGATGGAAATAACTAACAGAACTGTGGGTATTTAAATTATCTGGAATATATTCATCGACTATATTCAAATATGAAATAGATGCAACCAAGGCGGCTATGATAATTACATGAATTGGACGATGGGCAGAAAACTTCACGATTCTGGTACTTAAGGTAGTTATAACTCCCATTATATTAATAATTAGTTAAGTTGATCGGGTTGTGCACCTTGTTAGTTCCTGAGAGCACACTTTATTGTTGAAACAGTCTTGTGCCTGGTGCTAAACGATCTATAACTTTTTTTCAATCGAGAATTTTTTTCTATCCAAAGACGTGTATACGAGGTCGTGTGAAGGCAGAGAATGGCGTTAGGAGAAGAGTAAGGTAGAGAGATAGTAATTCAGAGAATAATGTATTCTGGCCGATGCTAATTGTTTACTTTAAGGAGACTAATTTAATGTCGAAGGTCAATTCAGAGTTAGCTGGAATTCCTGGGAGAGATTGAGATCCGTAACCCATCTTTGGTGGGATGATAACTCTTCTTTCACCACCAACAGCCATACCGGCAACACCTAAGTCAAACCCTTTGATACACTCACCTTTACCTAAACCAAAAACAAATGGTTTACCAGAGGTGTTTTTGTCGAATACTTTACCATTCTTCAATTTACCAATGTATCTGATACCAACTTTGTTACCAGACTTAGCAGTAGGTCCTTTACCGACTTTTCTATCTTCAGTAACAACGCCACCTAATAAAGTCTTGGTTGGGAACTTCTTTGGTTCATCTTTCTTGGTTTCCTGCTTCTTGGTTTCTTCCTTCTTAGTTTCTTCCTTCTTGGCCTTTTCTTTCTTTTCTTTCTTTTCTTTTTTAGTTTCAGTCTTACTGTATTCTGGGCCTGGACCATGTTCTAATTCATTTGGGAACTGAACTTCTTTCTTGTCCTTCTTGTCCTTCTTGTCCTTCTTAGCCTTCTTTGGTTCTGGTTTTACCTCCTCCTCCTCGTCGTCATCAATGGATCTCTTATTCTTCTTTTCTTCTTCTACTAACTCTTCGATCTTGTTCTCAACGTCAGAAGCATCTTCCAAGTCCTCCAAATCATAGATTTCATCCTCATCTGGAGTCAAGTCGTATTCGTCGCTATCGTATTCATCGCTGTCATACTCATCGCTATCGCTGTCTTCGTCATCTGGATGTTCAACAAAATTACCAGCGATGTGGATTGGGTAGGAACCAGTAACAACAAAGTAAACTTCTTCATCTGGTTGGATGGTAAGATCGATTACTTGTTGATATTTGGTCTCTGGAGACAAAGTACAAATAACGAATTCTTCATCTTCGTGTTCAAGGTCATCATCAGATTCTTCACCAGATTCTTCACCAGATTCTTCTTCGTCATCTTCCTTTTCTTCCTTTTCTTCAGCTTCAGCTTCTTCCTCTTCTTGTTCAGATTCATTAGATTCTTCATCTAATTCATCTTCGTCATCTTCTTCCTGGTCATAATCTTCGTCAAACTCATCATCAAAGAGAGGAAGCTTTCTCTTCAACATTCTCAAGGTTGATGGTTTAGCATCTTTATCAACAGCCTCTGGGTCAATAGCAACAGAAGTGATTCTTACAGAGATTGGGTAATCAAAGTCAATAGCTGGAGCTGGTTGAAATGGTTGAAGGTTCAAGTTATAAGTAGCAATAGGAATTAAGTTAGACATTACTAGTTAATTTGAAACTTTTCCCGATGAGATGAGCTAGAAATATATCTGGTTAGGGCGTGTGCAGGCGGTTTTTCTTTTTCATTTGAAAATTTTTTGCATGGCAGGCGATATAGTAGGGGAGAGATAGCTGAAGCCTAATTACGTATAAATGTATTAAATATACAAAGAGAACATGATATGAATCACTTATTCAAAATTTCATAATAATTGTATAAACACTAAATCAAACTTAGAATTTCAATAAGTGAGGTCTATCACCACTCTTTAATGAGAAAGAAGCGGCTAAGTATTGTTTTAATAATGGGGTTTTCTTGATTTCGGACAACAAAGCAGAGTCAACGGACTTTTGGTCAGCAACTCTTTCAGCTTTGATTTCTTTCTTTGGTTGAGCTTCGTCGAAGAATTCAGCTTCAGACTTCTTAGCTCTTGGGGTCTTTTCTCTGGCAAAGTATTCAACATTGAACTTGGAGACATCGACGTTGTCAACGTTAACCTGGGTAGAGGTAGCAATGACGTAACGAGCGTTGACTCTTCTTAATGGAACACCATTGACTTTGAATGGACCAGAAACCAATAAGGTGTTGTCTTCTAAGTTCTTTAAGTAGACAACTCTCTTACCTCTGAATCTACCGGCCAACAAGATTAAGACGGTACCTGGGACTAAAGAGGCACGTAATTTTTGTGGACGAGCAGTCTTTCTGGATTGCTTTGGAACTGGAACGTCTTCAGATTGGTACCATTTAGGAGCCTAAATATTGTTAGTATTTTGTTGATTTAAAGTCATAAATCACAACATCCCTTAATCAGAATTCATTTCCAAATATCCCTTAATCAACGATACCACAACCACCTTTTCTTGTTCGGTGTTGATTCCTCTACCAATGTGACTAAAATTTTTCAAGTCACTTCAGTGAGTCATTGAAAACTCTTGCTACAATCCATTACTGTGATATCATCTTGACTTTCGAGTTGGAATTTATTCTTATTAAGCTCCTGTTGTCACTTATATCTCTTATTCTTATTGAACATACGACTTGAGACATCTTTAGTATATGATATAGTTGAAGAAAATTTTTAGATTTTCTATGTGTTTTCTCACTAGCGTAATTTCAAAATTTTTTTTCAGAGAAAGTTACACAAAATATTCGTCAGTAGTGTCGAGGGTAAATTATCTGAGAAAAGCAGTCACGATGGTCATGTGATGGTAGCTTTTGCAGCCGAGTAGAGGACTCTACAGTAGGACTACTACATAATGATATTAGTTGACTGTTAATAGCACTTACATTGAAAACAATACAATACAATACAAACACTACTCTATATATCTGAGATTGACATTCAAGGTACCAGACTTACCAGTTAAAGTAAGATCTTCATGTTTGCCAACTAAAGTACTCAAATCAATAGTGAAAGTGTCTACTTCATTTTTAGAGCTAAATGTGTGACGTTCTCTGACAACCAAGACGAGTTGAGAATCTGGTAAACTTCTGAATGGCACAGATTCATTCCATTTGAATAATCCAGTTTTCTTGTCCACTTTGCTTGATCTGGTCTTATGAATGGCTCTATCCTTCCCTGGGGTCTTCAATGAAGTCTTGATTTCCAAAGAATTGCTACCGTATCCTGAAGCACTGATAATTGTCAACCTTCCAGGAATGGCTCCTGCACCTATACTACTGGAGAAACTATTATCAATAGTAGAATCGGGAGTGCTGGTATTACTAATATTTCTAGAGTGGAAGTTAGGTTTTTGTGGAGCAGGTAAAGTGTCAGGATTCATATTTGGAACTGCAACAATTTGTTCTGGTTCTTTCTTAGTCTTGACGTTAACATCATCTTCTGAGACATGTGGCTTGTCATCTTCGTCTTCTTTCTCCTCTTTACTTTTATTCTCCTCTTCCTCTTCATTTAACTCTGAGTCTGCACTGGATTGTTTAACAGGTGTAGAGCTACCATTGAGAGCTTGACCGGACCTTAATGATTGTAAGTCATTAGCGTACTGGGATCTGGTTTCCAGTCTTCCTAGTCTCAGTTTTGTTGGGCTAGCCGAAGTACTTGTAACACTACCAACTGTACTCAAAGTATCGTCAGCACTACCATCATCAGCTTGGCCGTTGGAATACTTCTTCTTTCTCTTCCTTCTTCCTAACCCTTTGAGGAATGAACCACCTTTGCCAAGTCCATCGGCTGCGGCTCCGCCGACACCGCCAGCTACACCGCCAGCGATTCCAGCAGCTCCACCAACAAGTTTCAATGGTGCCCCGGCAACTCCCTTCAAATCAATTGGTAAGCTACCGCCTGATTCAACGCTTGGTCTAATATAATCAGGTTTGAATGTAGCTCTCAAAAAGACCTTGCCTTGAGTATCCAAGTCAACACTGAATGGGGTCGAAGTGTGTGGCTCAAGTGTAGATAAATCAACGTTTGCAATACCTAAAAGCTCAGGGTCATGAGTAAGATCCCAATCATAAACCGCAACTAAAAGGATCTGTCTTGACCTCGACAACATTGAAAATTCGGCGGTTTCGTTCCACTGTGGATCTAAAGTCTTTCTCTTCTTATCAGTTTTATATACTTCAATTCCATCCAACTGGATTACAGCCATTGGGTCGGACTTACCATTCAGGTCAACTGATTTAAGATTTTCACCTCTCAAGATCTCCAACTTAACATGTCCTACATCCAAGATGGTATCTAATGGATGTAACTTGACAGCAGTCGGAACAAAGTCTAATTGAATCTTAATGATATTGTGTTCATCGATACGTAAATCGATGGGCTTATTATAACTTCTCTTGAAAAGTTCAATGGTGTCAAAGGACTTTTCGGTTACAATATCCTTCTCATCTTTTACCTCAAACCTCTTACTGACTCTAAAAATAGTCTTTGAATTTGGCAAGTCTCTGATGAAGGCTTCTGCAGTGGTAGCACTAGTTAATGTCCTAGATTCTAGCTTTGGAGAAACACCTGAAGGACTTGCGTGGTCATCAAACAAAGTCTGAAGAAATAAGTCGGCCTTCGAAAACCTACCGTGTAAAATGTTAACGGTCAATGTACCACCCCTGTACTTGATAATATCTTCCAAAGGCATATAGGTTCTTTCTGGAGCTGGGACATCATCCTCATCAATGTCAATAAACTCGAACTTGTCTGGGTAATCCTTGACCAATTTTTCTTCTTTGATTCTTCTGGCCTTTTCTTTTTCTTCGTTAGCATGCAAATACTTCTCGTATGCTTTTTTATTGTGTAATTGAGTTTGGGTGAGAATTGGAATGGTTGGAATGAATGACACAGAGTAATTCAATGTACCCTTATTCTCTCCATCTAACAAAACTGGTTGTTCGATAATCTCATCAGATCCATCATATCCTAAGTAATATCCATTGTTATTTTTCTTGATGAAGTCATTGACATGAACTGCACATGAACCTAAAGATCTATCCTTTCCTTCTGGTTCAGCATCCATAATACTCAACAATAAATGTTGATGTTCGTTGTTGATTGGAAAGAAATAAACCTTGTTAAATACAGGATTACATGTCTCAGCAATTGTCTGAGTTTTACCTCTTAATTTACCATTAACCATGATCTTTACATATGGATCGACTTCACCAACAGCTTCAAGATTCTTTAAGTCAGTAGAGTTTCTGATATGCAATCTCAAACCACCAATTGGAGCACCAAAATTAGATTCAGCCGCAACCTTTTCATCAGTTATACCCAAAGCCTTCCAGTGAGCAGTGATCCTGATTTTTGGAGATGGACTACCTTTCTTGATAGGTGTGGTCTTAATCCACTCTTGACCTCTTGAAGTTTCAAAAATAATGTCTTGTAAGTTAGCGTCCAATCTTCCAACTATGTTTTCATTTGCTGAGTCTTTGATTAATACCTCAATCTTAGTCTCAGACTGTTGAGTGATCAAAGATTCAAAGCTTTGGTTCCAGGATGGTTCATTTGTCTTCCTTAATCTTCTGCACTTCTTTACTAATTCGCCATTGACAAAAATTTCAGCATAAGGATTCAATAAACCAACAGCAGACTCTGACAAATCCAAGTCAGTTGCTCCAACCAAATTAATCTTGGCTATACCAACTTCAGCGTCAGTGTTGTCTTCTTTTGAACCATCATCCAATACAAGTGGTTCAAGAGCTGGGAAGTATCTTAAATCGAATTCAATTTTACCAACAGTTTTACCACTTTCCATAATGTTCTTGATTAACCCAGTTTGGACTTCCTTTTGCAACAAATCAACTAATGGTACTTCGACTGAACCAATCAAAGTGTCATTAGGCTTATCTGGGACAAAATCATAAACATTGAAAGTCAAGAAGTTGTTATCTAAAGCATTGACCAAGAGAAACTTGGTTTCCAAGAATATCGGATCATTGACTGCCTTTTTGACTTTGGTCTTCTCATTGACATCAGGGTTAGCAGAAAGTTTCAATTGAACGTAAGGATTAAGGCTGTCAAGCTTTGTATCGGCACCAGTCTTCAATTTGATAGCACGCTTGATAGTAACACTAACACAACCATTGGCGTCATTAGATTGCTGTGCCAAGATCTCTTCGACATCAATATCCAAAGAGTTTGGAGCGTATAACATAGGTCTCAAATTAGCATGAATCAATGTATTAACAAAAGAAGACAAACCAGGAATGAATGTCATAATGTCAAGTCCTAAAGTATCACCTCCCACTGGTTTCAATGCATAGTCAATTGTTGGAGCTTCCAAAAATTGAACAGACACCATCTTGACATGAGGGAAATTCTCTGATAACTTCAACTTAACGTTCATTCTTCCAGTAAAAGCCATGTCTTCTACCAAAATAGGTAAAGATTTCGAAATAAAGGCCTTTCCGATAGTAACACCCAAGGCGACCTTAGGATTAATTTTCTTTTTGATTTCATTCTTGGTCATATCATCAGTATCATTTGGAGCGAAAGAGAAAGCCCAGTCCATCTCAATGTGGTCTTGGCCTTTTCTAGTGTAGGACTTAATGCTGTTCACTCTTGGAGCCTTAGAACCCAAGGTAAATTCATCCAAGGATATCTTTTCAATACCCATACCAGGAGCTTGATCTTTCAAAATTTCATTAGCAATATACATGACTTGTTCAGATAATGCAGGCATGTAAATGACCCAGAACTTATCCAAGAAAGAGTTCAACCATTCCATGGTTTCCAATTCCTCTTCTAGTCTGTTGGAGGCATGAATTCTCGTCATATCGTCCCTAATGTCACGATTGAATCTTCTGAATTCTAATCTATAGACAGAATTAGTTGCCAATAAGACAACCAACAATGAAAAGAAACCGAGACCGATTCTGGCAACCAACCAGGAAAAGAAACAAGTACCAATCATTATACCAGTATTCCAATACCAATCACCGTAGAAGTGATCAATCACATAAGATTCTATCTTCTTCAACGTTCTCAATGATTCACTCTTATCACTAGCATTCTCGCTATCCCATGTACCTACTTCCTTCCAATCAAAAGTGGTATTTTCTCTGATACTAGGTTTGTTTGTAGTTGGTGGTTTTGGAGCACCACTTCCCGCCGCTGGTGCTGTTTTCCCCGTAGACGTATTATTCACATTCCTATTATAATCTTTGACATCACCTAAATTAGCAGAAGCTCCAGTTGGAATATACTGTTTCTTCATTTTCTGTTAGTAAAGGTCAATTGATTTCTATAATCATACATACCTCACTCATAGTAATTAGAATGCCTTTCTAATACTTTAATTATATCCACCTTGAACGATCTGCTGGCGTTTAATTAGAAAAAAACAGAGGAGCAAGTTTCAATCTCGCCGCATTGAAAAACCTGAAATTCGGAGCACCCCTTAAATCAGGAACGCTAAATAGAGATGGTGAAAAACTGGTAGTTACGTTGGAAATTTCAGAATTATTTACAGAGAGGAGGAAGGAACTGGATTGATATGGACTTGAGTGTTTGTAGATAGTTTGTTGATTTATGGAGACATTATGGAGCTCTTTGGACATGACCTTTGAGGTTGCTTTATGGTAAATGTTATTTCTTAATTCATGCAGGATTATGTTGTCAATGATTAACTATTATTATATAACTATTACTGATAAACAATATTGTCGAATTGCATTATCTCAGGGAGGTAGTTTGTGAAGCATCAGGAATATATAGTTTCACTGTTGCTCGATCATCCTAATATTGAAGGTGCGACTGAATAAGTCCGGCTTGCCCTATCAATTTATCAATAATATTTCAACTGTATTCTATATTCACCAATAATTGTTTGCCATTGATTCATGAATAGATCTGGTCTTGAAATGCAATATTCAGTGATTTTTGTCGATTTTATAGAATTTTATTTACTATTTTACTGATCGCTCATAGATGGACCAGACGTCGCTCAGTTGCAGCCAAAATCGTAGATTTCACAAAACTTAATTAAAAAGAAACTTACAGTATACTATTACGAAATATGTATTTTATGAATTATAAGACAAGAGTTAAATAGTTATTTAAACAGCTTCCAAGACAACATCTTTGAAACCCTTGGAGACCTTCTTACCTTTTTCTTCAGAGGAACCTTCACCGTGTAAAGCCAATAAAGCACCTAAGTCGAATTTTGGTTGTTTCAATAACTTGACTTTTCTGATGTGGACGTTTTGTAATGGGTAGATGGTTTGAGTAGACTTTTCAATTTCTCTACCAATAACTTCTGGAATCAACTTGGAGGTTAATTGAGCTAAGGTAACGTTGGAGACTTCTCTTTGCATAATTTCAATCATCTTTTTTCTGATTTCTCTTAATTTAGAAGATTGGGCGTAGGTGGTCTTCTTGATTTGGTTTTGTTGTCTCTTAGTGAAGGCAATAGCGAAAACTCTCAAAACGTAATCATCAGAGGTTTTAACGGTAACATTGGCTTCAACTAAGGATTGCCATTTTCTGACTAAAGATCTAATCTTGTCTTCGGTGAAGTTTAAACCGTGGAAGTTAGTCAATAAGTTCTTACCTTGGACTTCGTCAACTCTCAATCTGATGTTTCTGTAAGCATGGTCTTCGGAACCTTGTAAGTCAGCTAAGTTAACTTCGACAACTCTACCCTTTAAACCATCAGCGGCATTTTTCAAACCGGTAGACTTGTTAATCAAGGTCTTACCGACATTTCTGTTTTCGAAAGTGGAAGGAGCTTTGATGTCAAACCAATCTTTTCTGGTGAATGGGTCTAAAACCTTCTTCTTTAAACCTTTTTTACCTTTGGATAATCTCTTATTCTTACCAACAGCCATATTTCAATCTTGTTATTAGAAAAATAATTTCAATCCAATTTTTCACTGAATTCTCACTAAATTTTTTTCATCATCTTCGTACTGCACAAAAACCAAAAAAATCATACCGTGACTGTTGGATATCAGCATGTGCGACGAAGGGCAATTGCCCTAATGATGGCGTGTGTGGAATCACGAGAAATGCGTAGAATCAGACATAAACAAACCAGTATGGATGATTCAGATAACGAAGAACAAGGAAACCAGTATGTATAAGATAACAAAGTATAAGGGATTGTACTAACGATAAGAGTGGCATTGAAGATTGGCATCATTGGAGATTCACAAATAGGCAAGACATCATTAATGGTGAAGTATGTAGAAGGGACGTTTGATGATGATTATATTCAAACATTAGGGGTGAATTTTATGGATAAAAAAATACGAATAAGAAATACAGTCATAACATTCTCAATTTGGGATTTAGGTGGTCAGAAAGAATTTATTAATATGTTACCATTGGTATCTAATGATGCAGTAGCTATCTTATTTACGTTTGATTTAACGAGAAAATCAACTCTCAATTCTATTAAAGAGTGGTATAGACAAGTACGTGGATTTAATAAAACAGCAATTCCTTTCTTAGTTGGTACTAAATATGATGAATTCATTGATTTACCTCATCAAGATCAAGCAGAAATTACTCAACAAGCTAAGAAATTCGCCAATGCAATGAAATCTCCTGTAGTCTTTTGTTCTACTTCTCATTCAATTAATGTCCAAAAAATCTTCAAAATTATCTTATCCAAAGCCTTTGATTTGAAATTGAACTTGGACGAAATCACTAACGTTGGGGAACCCATCCTTATATATAAATGATTCTCATCAATGATCCTTTTAGTATATTTTCAGTTCTGTATAGTATATAGTTATTGCATATTAATTTGTTAGGCGCGTCTATTTTCGGTTATACATGGTGGAGTTAGCCATACAAGGTTGGACTATTGATAACTTAGGTAACGCTCAACGTACTCGTCGTGAATCGTCTCGATTATCAGATGTATCAGATCCTCAATTAGAGCTTAGGAGGATTTCCGATGGCCTAGTTCTCAAAGCTGGTGATGCCATTACTATCAATGCACAAGGTGAAACAAGGTATGCCTTGGTATATAAGATTGATTATGGTACCAAGGAACCTGTGGAGTGTTTTGTTCTTTATTTCAATAAGCCTAGTGACTTACTTGATGAACACTTTGTACAAGCTGAAGAGCGGGAATTATTCTTAACTAGAGTCAAATTGACTGCACATCTACCCGATGTACTCGATCATATCAAAGTTGTGGGAGAATCTGAATTCAGAACCATTAAAGATAAGTTTACGTTCTTCTGTAGAAAAGCTTGTGATGAAGATAATGCTATAATGACTTCTTCCTTCGAATATTCCTCAATTATCAAGTCACTTCATCTCAAACCATATGAACTTTTTGATGACTATTTATTGGATCTGCAAAGACCGACAAAGTCAAAGGCGAACAACCTCAAAACATCCTCCAGCGCTAATGAATCAGATGGCTCCAATGAATCAAATGAAGCCAATGAAACTTATGGATGCAAAAAAGTGAACCCCGACACCGAAAAACCCTGCAACATGGTGTTTCCCAGGTTGTCTCCACTCATTGAGCATAACGAACATATACATGGCGAAAAGAGAGATTTCCATTGCCTTGTTTGCAAGAAAACAGAAAACGGTGGAAAGGGAAATGGTACCTCAAGGGTGTACACTTCGGTTATTAGGTTACAGAAACACTTAGAAAACGTTCATAACAAGGACCCCATCGAAGTAGATGACCTCGTAGAGCAGGATTTTCTTTCACGCCAGTCTAACGAAACTCAATCGAAAGATATCTCAAGGTCCCCTATTCCTGGAATACAATCTATTCTGGAGAAGAGCAGTTCACCTGAGACCACTAATGTTACCGAAAGTGAACCTGCTGCGCCGATAGAAAGTGCAAATAAAGATACGTCAGTTTCTTCTCAAGTAAACCAAAAGGATGGTTCACATGACGAACTGAATGTAACAGAAGGTGATAATAACAATTTATCTAGTAATGATACCCCACAGAGACAGAGAAGATCGCCAAGAAAGCCGAAGCCATTAGTTGAAACTGCTGAAACTCTCAGGAGAAGTCGTCGGAGAACATCTGTATCAAACACGGACAATGATGCAAATTTAGTCTCCATCCGAAAATCCCCCAGGAAGTCTAAGACAAAACCGACTCCACAACCTGTCTCAGTAGGTATCTCAAGTGAAAGTAACTCTCTGTTAGATGGAGAATCGATTGATGCAGACTCTATTCAAGCTGATGATGACTCTGCCCAGGAAGATGAATCAGAAAGTATCGACCTGGGAAGCGATGAAGAATTCTTCAGTGCTCCTTCAACACCCAAAAAACGGAAGGCTACTTCATCTCCCAAGAAGAGTCCAAATAAGTCTCCAAAGAAAAGAAAGGTTCCAGCAACTCCCACGAAGAAGTCCAGTGAAATCGATAAGTCTGTGCTGTTTATAGAAAACATCTTGGGGAGAAGAAAGAAGTATCGGATTCAAGTAAGCAAACCGGGAATGTTGCCAAACATCGTGTCACCAAAAAAGAAGAAAAAAGGAGAAGCTAGTGATTATGAGTTGGTGGATACGAGCTCTAATGCATTCAGAGAATTGAGGCAGAAGTTACACACCTCAACAAAATTGGCATCACTTCCTTGTCGTGAGGATGAGTTCACTTCACTTTATCTCAACCTCGAAAGTTCAATACGAGAGCAAACAGGTTGTTGTCTCTACGTTAGTGGAACTCCAGGTATAGGTAAAACTGCCACTATTCGGGAAGTCATGGCCCAGATGAAGGAACTTGAAGAGGAAATAGGCGAATTCCAATATGTGGAACTTAATGCCTTGAAGTTAATTAGTCCTAATTATGCCTATTCTGAACTTTGGTCCAAGATTAGCGGACTAGACGTTAGCCCCAATAATGCTGCTATGTTCTTGGAAACTTACTTCAAAGAAAAGTCAGATGAAAAGAAGACAATCGTTGTAATGGTAGATGAATTGGACCAAATCGCTACCAAGAAACAGAACGTCATGTACAATTTTTTTAACTGGCCCACATACCCTCATTCTAAGTTAATAGTCATTGCAGTTGCCAATACTATGGACCTACCTGAGAGAGTTCTCTCCAATAAGATCTCATCAAGGTTAGGCTTGAAAAGAATTCAGTTTCTTGGGTATACTTTTGAGCAATTAGGTACTATCATTGAACACAGATTAGACATGATCAAAAAGAGTGCTAAACATAAAGTTATCATCGACAGAGACGCCATAAACTATGCCTCTAGAAAGGTAGCTAGTGTCAGTGGTGATGCTCGTAGAGCTCTTACTATATGCAAAAGAGCTGTTGAAATAGCAGAGACTGAGTACAGAAATAAAAAATTAAGAGGAGAGAGCTTACCAGATGATGAAGAATTTCACGTAAAAATCGAACATATAGCAAGGGCTATAAATGAAACCATAAACTCACCCATTGCACAATATATCAGTAGTTTATCATTTGGCTCCAAATTACTCCTTTGTGCTTTGCTCTTAAGAATGAAGAGATCGGGTCTCTCGGAAAACCCTGTGGGTGACATAATTGATGAGGTAAGAATATTACTTAGAACGGCAACTTCGAAGCATTTGTTATTTGCCGAGGAATCATCATCCCCTCTTGATATGTCAGATGCGTTACTTGATGGGAAACTCTTCAATGATAGTAAAGGCGAGACCAATATTCGAATTGAGAATTTCAGATTCTTATTATTAGAATTAACAGAAAATGGTATCATTAATGCCCAAGATACGAAAAGTGAACGCTATCGGAATATCTCCTTAAATGTTTCTCGTGAGGAAGTTTTAGTCACCCTCAAACGAGATCACCAGGTTTCCAGTTTCTTGTAAATAAATCAATATACACATGGTTGCATAAAGGCTGCAAAAAAGTTGCAAAAAGTTCCTCATCGCAATTGAAAAAAAATATCTTGATAATGAATAGCATAGATCCAACGGAATTCGTTGAAGCACCAGCGGGACAAAAGTCTTTGAAATTTCAAGACGAAAAGCAAGAAGCCCGTTTTGAATTGGGAGTAACTATGGCCATTCATAAGTGGGAAGAACTAACAATAGCGGTGGATAACTCTTGGGGTGGACCCAATTCAGCTGAGAAGAGAGATTGGATATCGGGAGTGGTAATTGATTTATTTGATGAAAATGCAGTCGACATTCAGCTCATAGAAGAAACTTTATTATATGCTATGGTAGATGAGTTTGATGTTCAAGTTGACAACGACTCTGCCCTTGAAATTTCCAACCTTATCATGAAATACTACAAGCAGGTGGCTGTTCATGACTACTCAGCCATTGAAGAAGCGTACAACAAATGGCAACTCAAACAGCAAAACAGACAAACACAGCGAGTTGAAGTCCAATCTGATCCTAACAATCCCAGCGATGATGAAGAAGGTGATGATGATGAGATTAGCCATGCTGGTCATAACCATATAAATCAACCTCAAGATGATGAGTCCATGGATGTTGATAATGGCCCTATCGTGGATGATGATGGTTTCACTTTAGTGCAAAACAAAAAGGGTAATAGAAGACGTTAATTCATATATTTAAATATATTCGTGCTAATGTAATTAAAGATACTTTATATATTCAATATATAAGCAGCTGTGATAACTTTACATGCTAATGGAGTTTCTAGGAGTGTTTGATCTAGTTCTATTGAGAGTATTCAAAGATTGCAATGACGTTACTGAATTCCCACGTGCTGTTCGAGGGAAATAGCTTTCTACTTCCTCTTTAGGGGTACTCAACCCAGATATTGATCCGCTTCTAAATTGATTAAGTCTTAGATCACTTATCCTACGTGAGAGACTACCGTTAGGCCTCTCAAAAATGGGTGTAGCAGGGGATGCTTGGTTTTGGACATTGAGAAGCTTAGTATTCAAGGTATTGAAGAAACTATTAGACTCTGCTTTTATCTTGAACAATTTTATGTCAGTTTGAGCCCAATGATTGACCTTGGTTAGGTGACCCTCAACCTGGCTGATAATCTCTGGAGTCTCATAAGCACTAATTACGCTCTGTTCGTTCCCTTGAAAAATTCTACCAAAAGACAAAACAGACGAAGCAATATTGTTGATGATTTTATTCTTGCCACCACTAATAGTATCCACTTTATCAAGGCTATTGTAAACATCGCTAAGTAGTAAAGAAGTATACCAGCCTAGAGAAATAGAGCTCCAAGTAAACTTCAAAGGAACCAACGGTGACGATGGTAAAAAGTCATAGTTTATCTGCTTCTGGTTTTCTTTAATCAAATCATCAAAATGTGAATTACCGATTCTTTTAGCTAATTCAAAAGTGTCTACACTTGTTTGATTGTCTTCTGACAAGAGCTGGTTGAGTGATACTTTCAAAAAAGGGATTATAATCGTTAGTATAATTCTCAAGGCATCAATACCTCCCCAAGTCTTACTAAGAGTGGCCTCCTTCCTCTGCTTACCCCTAGCTTTAGCGGTCATTCCTGTTGGTGGAGCTGACCTCAATGCTCTGTCTATAGCTTCTGATTCAGCTTCGTATTCATCCAACTCGGCGTCTGTTTGCAGATGGTTGTCTGTACTAATTATGGACCCCGAGTCGTTGCCTATACTGAATAATTGGGTCTGTGGTGGTGGTGGTGGAGATTCCTGAGCGTCTTCTTCATTTATTGTCAAGTTTATCATTGAACGAGTGATGGGTGTACTTGGAAGTGAGGTATCCGTATCCTTGTCTTCTTCTTCATTCTCTTCTTTAATATCATCCTTGATGGTAACTAAGGTTTCTCCGCTGAAGTACTCACTATCAAGGTTGTAAATGGTGTTCCATGTTTGGTCATAAACCTTCTCACTTTTCAATATGGAGAATAAAAGCATCCTTGATGCACCTGGGCTTTTTAAAGCAGCAATACAAATACTTCTCACTAAAAGGGCGAGAATATCGGGATGGAAAGAAGCCTTTAAAAGGAATCCCCGTTGGGAAAATTTCACTATTAAATTTGTCAAGGATGTACAGGCCGAGTATGAAAGTCCAGATCTAGGATTAAGGTTGGTAAGCTTTTTGGTGGGATCTTCAGTTCCATGAATATTGTCAGATGAAAGTAACGGGATCAAATTGTATAGAATTTCAATTAAAGTTGTAGCCAAAAAAGGATTTATTGGGCTTGAAGATGCATAAATTCCCAACACTGAACATATCTGGGTAATCATGAAATCTCTTGTACTCATTTGTTGATTTTGATTGAAATTTAAGGCTGTAGGTATAGTGGTCAAATATTTAGGTGAATGATCTAATAATTCTTCTGTTAAACCATTTTGATGAGATAAATATAACAAAAAGCATGCTATAAGTCTTGTCATGTTCTTATCCTGGGTATGATATTGTTTAATATAAATAGTCAAAGTGAAGCATAATTCAGCATAAAACTTTGAAGCTATGGCTTCTCTAAATTTAGAGTTACATTGAAAGAGCTCCCAGATCAACATAATTGCTTCTAAAGACCAAACAGGAGGAAGCGGAGCTTGTTTTTGGAAACTGAAAGCACTGTCTGATTCGTAAAATGGTGATTTTAGGCTGTTTATCAAAGAAGATGTGAGGAACATGAGTTCTTGGTCCTTGTGTAACTTGCCAAAATATAGTCTGACTAAATTATAAGGCTTTTCGCCAACGATTTCCAAGTCTTTCAAAGACTTTAAGTTCAGTTTTGGAGGTAAAGGGTATAATACCATGTACGTAAGTAACTGTATACAAGTAAAAGTGTAACTAATTCTTGAAAATTTTAGTGAATGAGTCGTAAAATGAAGCATGTTTTCACCTGGAGAACTTCTTACTGAACGGCACATAACATTTATCAAGGAACAAACCATTGAAAGGATTTCAATTTTCGGTAAAGAGCAAACCAAAATAGTCATAAATGTAGATCCCTTAGCTACTACTTGTGAGGGATAATTATAGAACGAAGCTCCACATAAGGTTATCAATAATCTCAACATAGTATATCTGTTCATCTCAACATTGAGATCAGGGGGTTGATATTTGGCAGAGATTCCAATCCCTGGTTCCCATAGTGACAATGAGATCATATTATCACTACCAACTTTAGATGCTCTAGAAGGGACAATAGTATATCCTTTGAAGAATAGAAGTTTCACAATAGACTGAGTGATATTCTTAGCAAAAATGTCTGATTTGTCGACTCTAAATGAAGGGCACAGAGATCCATCCACGAAGTGAAGGGGGTCGAAGTGAGATTGTAAGAATAACTTCTCCTCTATGTCTGAATAATTCTCTAGTTCAAATAAGAACGGAAGAAGTTTGGTTAAAAGTCTTGTACAATTATTCACCACCTTGGTATTAAGTGGTTTATCACTATTACTAGCTTCTATAATTTTCACGAAAAGTTTATATATCAACAGTAGAAAATTGGGAGGATTCTGGTCCCTTATAGTCTGTATATCTAATGGTCGTAGAAGCTCAAAAATATCATTAGCATCCTCAGGGAATTCCCATAGTACTTTCCAAAACTCATCATTATCAATAGGTATAATTCTCCCTTGCCCTAGCTTGAAAAAGTGGTCTTTATATCCCAACTTTTCGTCTGCTGTTTTCATGACAATAGTAGTGTAAAATGATTGAGAAAGAAAATGGAGAGAAAATGGAGAGATAAATGGATGGAAAAAAGTCCGGATCGTATTAATTCTCAGATTCTATATATCTAGATATAGTGAATGTGTACTGAGTATGCATTGATAAGTAGATAGAGTACTACACTCGGCGAAATTTCTTGGAATGTTCTTCTTCATGCTCTCGCCTTCTTATTGTTCCTGCAATAGGTCCGTATCCTACGTCAACGTACATTCCCGCTGGTTCTTGTTCATGTACAGCGGGATTCGTAGATTCAATGCAGTCATCCAAATCATCGGCATTTCCGTTATTGTTAAGTGTGGTTTCACCCATGAATTTATCAGGAATTTCAAAGTCAATATCATGGCTCAAATTGGAGTTTTCAAAATCAAATGCTATTCCCATGCCGGGATTTTTATCGTCATGATGGAATGCAGAACACTTAGACATAGCATGATAAATAGCTTCTATTGAATTTGGAATTTGGGGGTAAATACTTGGTCGCTGACTTTCACCTTTTATCATTAATTCTACAAGTCTCGGATCCTCCTCTTTTTTAGTTGAAGAGAATTCACCATTGTCAGCTATCTCTAAAAGTAATGTATCATCATCTTCCAACGCATGCAATAGTATTAATTGATAAGGAATCTCTATGCCTATACCAGAATGTTCAGACCATATCAAAAACAGAACGTTTAGAACGAAAACATCAATAGGACCATTAAGTAGTTTCTGGATTGTATCAGTATAAAAAGCCTCAGACACTATATCGAAATCATAATTACGACCACCAGCATAAAGAACAAATTTATCATCTTCTTCTAATGAAAACTTCTCTGGTGATGAAGCTAGATATTCTGTCAACGGGATAGTGTTCTCCCGGTTAGGTGTTTCATGGATGACTCTTACCTTAGGGGTACTTGCGGGTAGCAATGGCATAGCTTTGAATATCGCGGAATGTTTGCATATTATTAAAATATATAATTAATTACCTTGAGAGAATTTTCTCATGAATTTATGTAACACGGGGTTATTTGCATCGTTATTGATCTCTTGTTTGATTTTGGCTTGTCTTTCCTGTTCTAATTGGATTTGTTGCTCTCTTGTAGGAGGAAGTTTTTCATTAATCAAGTCGGCCTTTTTAGCGTCTTCAAATGTAGTTATGGCTTGTTTCAATCCGTCACTTCCATGCAAAAGTGAACCTTTTGGTAGTTGCCCACTATTCAATTGTTTTAGGTGAGCAACGTCTGCTGTTTCCTCACGTAGAATTTGATACATTCGAGAAACTCTACCAATTGCGATGACTTTGTTACGTAATGCTTTTCTTCTTGCCTCAAAAGTATCGAGGTTGGTATCATCTGTTGGTGGTGCATCTGAGAAAGAAAATGCTCTTTGTTTGAAATCCACAGGAGAAGACGGCGTAGATTCTGGATCATAGTTCAAATTTGTCTCTTCTAAATCATCACTCAACTCATCTTCAGTACAAACATTCAAGATTGAAACCAACATATCTGTGACTTTTTCACCTACAAATGGTAGCGACCAAGTGAATACATCCATGAAATGAGGAAGCCAGTATGGGTGAGGAGACGCATTGAACTGTCTGATATTCATGACATTATCTTCATATTTCAATACTGCTGCCTTGTTATTATAACTATCCAAATAGTTTGGTGCACTAAACATAGTTAAAAGGGAAGGAAATCCCATTGTCTTTGTCCTTTTATACATTCTGTAACCAGCATCTTGAGCTTCATGGGCTCTGATAATGGATAATAAACCAGTTCTTTCCAAAAATTGGCATGATGCCTTATATGTGAATGCATACGAACATCCTCGTACTGTGTTTCTAACGAATTTCTGGTCCATATTATCTTCGTCATACTCTTCCACGGGGTCGGCCCAGAGTAAATCGCACATCAAACCTTTGGTAGGTGGTTCCCTAAATCTATCAAGTCTAGCTAGATCATTCAAAGACTTCAACTCTGGAGATAATCCGCCATGGACACAGAAAAACTGCTTGTTCATAATTGCAGCTAATGGCAAAGCATTAAAAGAACGTAAACTTTCTTCATATAACAGTTGAGAGTATTTGTGCAAACACTCATTCTTGAACGTGAAATACTCCGTTAAATGTTTACATTCATGGTTACCACGTAACATGAAAAGGGTATCAGGATAAGTTAGTTTAAGGGAATATAAATATAAAAGACACTCAATGGAAAAAGATCCTCTATCGACGTAATCACCCAAAAATAGATATGATGTATTGGCCGGATCTCCACCAACCTCAAAGAGTTTCATCAAGTCATAATATTGGCCATGAACATCACCACATACAGTTACAGGTGCAGGAACCTCTAATAAATTAGGTTCACTAGCAAGTAAATCAGATGCATCTCTTAAAATTTTAATGGCCTGATGCTCCTGCAAACGACCCTCTTTGAAGAAATGTTCCTTCAAAAAAGCACAATTTGGTAACCCATTGCTCAAAAATACATCTGTATCTGAAGGACTAAATGAAGCAGGCGGATCAATAGTTTTCACTACCCGCTGTCTAGTATCAATTCTTTCACCGTCTTCTGTTACATATAAGCTGAAATCATGTTCAGTAACCTGTCTCTTCTTGATAGCCTTGATGGCATTGTTTATCTGGTTCTGCTTAGTAGGTTCAGCCATTCTATATATCTGACTATGTGGCACTAATGGAGCAGTTCAAGACGCGGCAAGTATAATTCCAAATTATAAAAATTTCGTCTCGCGATCATCATTCTAGACCATGAAGGCTTTGCGCTAAAAATGGTGCTGTAACAGAGATTATTTTATGGGATGTGACAAAGGGTAGGCAAAGTCGATTTACTCATATGGAGAGGTCTTAGTTGGCCTGGTGGTTTCTGGCTAGGCAGGGCCTGGTGTTTTTAACAAATCAAGTATATATTATCTATAGATGTAAATGGTCTCATTCTTGTTGGAAAAACCATTGAATGAGGTTGATGCAACCGAAGTATAAGCACCAATATTGGGGAAGTACATCCAGTCACCTACAGTAACACGAGAAGTAAACAGAACTTTCTCGTTGACGCAATCAAGACCGTCGCAGGTGGGACCCCAAATGGAGTACCAATGAGTCTTGCCCTTTTCATTAGGCTCATTGTCTCTTCTCTGAGGATCTCTTAAAAGATGAGGAATTGGGTGTTGATGATCAAACAAAATACAGTTGAGATTACCGTAGACTCCGTCATTGATGTAGATCATAGCATTCATATCATCAGCATTGGCGGCAAGCTTTCTTGTTCCAATAACATGAGTAGCCAATGTAAAAACATTGGAAACCATGAATCTACCAGGTTCAGCAATAAACCTGATCTCATGTCTCTCGACGAAATTAACAGGGAAATACTTGTCAATAGAGTGATTGACCATGGAAGAACTTTGTTCAAACGATTCAATCTCAAAGCCACCTCCAATATCTAAGATGTTGACATTTCTAAAGCCAAGACTCATTGCTTTGTCAAAGATTTCTCTCGAATCTCTAACTGCAATCAGAATAGGTTCAAAATCCTTGGCTCCAGAACCTACATGGAAAGCTACACCTCTAATATCTAATCCGATTTCTTTGGCAACCGGTAAGATTTCATTGAGGGCAACATCCATGGTACATCCGAATTTAGTAGACAATTGACACTGCGCAGTAGAGTCATCAGTTGCAATTCTAACTAAAACTCCACAATTGGGATGGAATCTATTTAATTTGTACAACTCATCGACACTATCAACAGTAGTTAAGTTGATTCCCTTGTCTTTGGCATATCTAATGTATGAGTTGTTCTTACACGGATTAGCATAAACAATTCTTTCAGCACTGATACCCAAATTCAAGATAAACTCAATTTCAGTTTTTGAAGCACAATCAAAATTAACACCTTTTGCAGCCAAATATTTAACTACCTCAACGTCACTATTACACTTAACAGCATAGTGGGGTTGAACATAAGGTAATTTCTTTCTCCATAAATCGATAGCATTGTCAAGTTCAACAAAGTCTGCAACAAAGAATGGAAGCTCATCGTCCGGTTGACAATTCTCATGGTTAACTTCAGCAATCTTATCCAACATAACCTGTTTAACTAACAACTGACGATCAGAAGATATTCTATGATTATACAAATCATGGTTTTCAAATGAGGTTTCCTCAAATCTTTCAAATTCAACACTGGGGGCCATTCCTCAAACTATATTGGCACTAACCTCTTCTATTATAAGGGACTAATTAATTAATTCTATTAAGCTCAGACTAAAAAAGTGAGCTAAAATCAATAGAAACTTCAAGCGGCAGCTCTCGTGGATATACAACTGGTTCTTGGGAAGGATGTAACTTTTAAAAGAACTTAAAAGAAGTTATAAAGTAAAAAGTTGTGATGTCTAAATCAAAAAAAAAAATTTTAATCTGTCACCGCAATCTGGTTCATGCACGTGTTTTCATTTAAGATCTAATTAAGCTATACAATGTTATAAGTCAATCAAAGGTTCTTCTACTCTCTTCTCTAATGGAGGGTTCCTATTAACATCAGCCTCAGCTGTGTTTGTAGGCTCATATGTTGATTCCACCTCATCTATAGGTGGATACCTTGATCTGGTAGATTCTACTGACCCTCCAGTACTGTGAGCTTGCAGCTCATAAGAAGGTTCAGATGGATATCCAGGGCCTACTGATTCCAATTTTTCAATTGGAGGATATGCCGCAATATTGTTATAACCTGTGTGTCCTGGTTGTTGTACGCCTGGATAGTAAGGCTCGTCATAATTGGGTTCACTCTCTTCGTATATAGGTTCTGATGGTTGTGCATTGTAATCATACTGCGTGTAGTCACGATTACCCGGGGATACGGATTGAGGTTGTTGCATGAAACTATTGCCCTGTTGAGATTGCCCATACTCTGGTGAGCCTGTGGGAATCTGAGACCCGGGACCAGTAAATTGAGGTCCGGTCAGTTGAGGACCTGTATGTTGAGGGCCGGAATGTTGAGGACCAGTCTGTTGGGGGCCAGTAAATTGAGACCCACTTATTTGAGAGCCAGCAAATTGTGGTCCTGAATATTCAGGTCCCGTGAGTTGAGGGCTTCTTAGTTGTGTTCCCGTTGACTGAGGTCCGGCCACTTGGAGGCCTGTTTGAGGACCAGTTGTTTGAGGACCTGACTGGGGAGGTGGCACAGGTTGTCTGGAATACTGGTAGCTCTGCTGGTAGGGCTCACCAGGATATGAGGCATAAATGTTATGGTTCCCGTACGCCTGTGACAACTTTTGTTCCAAAAACTGATCATACAACTTCGTGATCGTAGAGATCTTGTTATTCAAAGCAACCAAGGATTCGTACTTTTCTATGGCATTTCTCAATGATTTATTCAACTTAGGTTTGATTTGAATAACTTGGGTGTGTAGCTCGTTTAAGTCCTTATCATATAAAATATTTGCTTGGCGAGACCTATCTGATCTTAGCTGGTTAATAAGAGTAATGTACAAATTGATAGATTCTTCTTCTTTGGGGGTCAATTCTTCCAATTGAGGCTTATGTGCTTCAATATGTTGTGCAGGTGATAGATGTGATCTCTGTACCGGTACATGTGCCTGTGCCTGTGCCTGTGCCTGTGCTGGAGGCTGTTGATATTGAGCTTTATTATTGAATGGTAAGATGTTATTGTAAAACTCAGACTCTTCTGGTTCTTGAGGAGTGGGCTCTTGAGGGGTTTGGTATGACTTTTCTTGAGCTTTAAACTCCTGAAGACTTGCTGCAATTGCTGCTTTCATATCTTCATCTTCATCCTCTTCCTTGGCAGGAGGTGGAGGATTTGAAGGTGGTTGGAAAGATACTGGTGATTCCCCTGATTGTCCCGATTCTCGTAAACTCAATTCAATGGCCCGTTTCAAGTCTTCATCTTCTTCATTATTATGTTTCATTTTCCTTGTTTTATCAGTTTTTAACAGTAAATTGGGGTTCTCGGATAGCTTATACTTTAACTTGAAGTGGCAGTCATCGCAAACTCTCACAGGTTCCATGATCCCTAATGCGGGTAAAGGCGCAGTATGGGATGAATGTTCCTGACATACAGCCTTACCACATGACCTACAATGATGCTTTCTATTGATCATTGTGAATTGATTGTAGCAGATCATACATTCGTCACTATCCACCCAATCAGCTGGAGTTTCCGAGTCAATGAATACTCCATTTAAGTATTCCGAACTATCACTATCTGGGAAATGATAACCACTCCTCAACAATTCATCATAGCATTTTCCTACATAATTAAGCTGGATTTGATTCTTGAAGAAGATACTCCAGTGTTTAATCAAAGTCAATATCAAATTTCCCACATCTAATTTGGCCTGATTAGAAATGACTTTAGCGTCATTCACATTATAGTGGCGTTTGAAGATAAAGTCTACCAAGTAATCCATAAATTCTTTGGAGCTGATTTCCAATAAGAAGTGGAAGCCACCATTCTTAACACATACATCTATTAACCGTAATGTAGATGTAAGTAAGTTGGGGTTTTCGTAGACTGTAGTAAGTCGTTTCTTAAGCGATCTCATACAACTCTTGGAAGGAATTTTCTTACTTCTGATGATATCTGTAACTTCAAAAGCAACAGCAACATCATACTCACCATTAGGAATAGATTCCAGGGTTGCTTCATTGATTTTCGAGTCCAATTCTTGTGTATTAACACTGTTGCCTCTGAACCAAGTCATATCCTTTTTGAATCTTCGCGAAGATAATGATAGGAGTTGATGGACAGCCAACTAGAGGGATACGGTAAGATTGTCAATATAGACATAGAGTGCTCATAGAATAGTGGACCACTGATAGAGGAGTAACATTGATAGAGGATGGAGAAAGAGGGGTGTGAATGGGTGTGAGTGTCCATTGTAGTAAATTTCAAATTGTTCTTATATTTAGACCTGATAGGTAAGGGGAAACTTCCCATCTAGTGGAAAAATGCAAAGGCTGATGCTCCGGCAAGCAAGCTGACCGATAAGTACCAGTATAAGTCGTATTTAGAAGTATCGAACTCCCTAACAGCAGTAGTTCTATATGAGTTCTCTAACGACCTCTTGACTCTCTTTCTCAAGCTAGTTTTGGTCTCAGAAGCCTTATCTGTAGGATTCAAAGCATACGTTGGTAACATTAAAGGTGGTCTATATGCCAAATACAACGGCTGCATCATAGATCCATCAAACTGGTAGATCTGTAATTTGTATCTCCCGTGGTATCCGTCGACAGACACTTGGTATGTTTTGAAAAAGGTGGGCTGGACGTAACGCGAGTAGATGGACTTGTTTGGATTCTTATTTGATACTCCACTGCTACCACATGGGTCACTTAATAACTGTCTTCCATCAACTGCTAATGGTGTTAATACAACCGATCCATTACTCAAGATCTCATATTTTCCATGTTGGTATTGTAAAACCGCCATTGCACACGAATGGTTGGCTGGATCTGACGTGATTCTATATAACGCCTCCTCATAATGTCCATCTTTAGTAAATGAATATGAAATACCTGGTAAATCTGGCTCTATCAAAAGCTCATCAACAGGATCATAAAACCCGGGTCCGGTGAAAACTGTATTACTTTTTGATACCCAGGTTCCTTCAAGCTCTTTCATATTAGGGTCAGCTGTCACATATTGCAACAAATATGCCACCAAAATGTACACCGAACACCTCATTATCATGTTTATTATTCCCTAATTGCTTCGCGCTTGGAAGAAAATTTTTGAGTGGTGTTTATGGTTTCGTGTGCGTACCGACCTTTGTAGGCAGTGATGCCAAGGGGTACAATAGAGGTTAAGGGGAAGAAGGGGTGATTAGGAAAAATTGGAATTTAGACTTTGTTTGGGCTTCGGGTTTGGCCGGGGGATTATTGGGGTTTGGATTCCGCCTTGTATTGGGGTTAGGCCTCGGACTTGGCTTGGGGCTTGGCCATGCAAGACTACAGATAAATGTCTCGATAAAGTTTGAATATAACCTTTTCTGGTAAGACAAAGCATATGGGACTGCGCAATTTTAAAGTTGCATTACATTACGGGATTAGAAGCTCTTCTAGAACATCTACGTAGATTATATTACAAAACGTCGATCAAAGAATCTATATTTTTTATAGTTTGAGGCTACGAGATGTAGAGTTGAGAACTGAATTAAATTAATATCTCTTATGCAATACAAAGCCTATGCAAATTTAAAAGGCTGCTGGTGGAAATTTTTAAGGTGGATGGGGGACTCCTCATCCGAAACTGGAGTGTAGACGCCAAACATTCTCTGATCGTCAAAAATTGAATACTCTGTGTCTCGAGATATGGCTGAGTTAATACTGGCCTGGCTGCTGTTATGATGATGCGATTGAGTAAAAATACGGGGAAGGGAAGCATGGTTAAACTCATGTGAGTACTTGCGGAGCAACGAGCTATTAGAAGACGAGTGCATGGGCACCGGCTTATAAATATAATTGCTAGTTGCGGCAGCAGGACTGGATACAGGCAGCACTGGGGTGGTGGGCACAGGAATGGTTTTGAATGGATCCTTGTAAGTCATGACGATCTGGTTATACAAGTACTGTGGGCCCTTAGACAGGAAAAGTCCGAGTACAAACTCGGACAGGGCAAGAATACACTTAATCAAGCTCTTTTTAATGAACTTGTACTGAGCATAATCCATCTTGGAAGCAAGTCTGTGATGTCTTGGAGGCTCCTGGTCGTAGAAGAAATCGGGGTCATTAATGTCATTAATATCGTCTGTGGGGGTATTCAAACTCTGGAAATACATGTGAGATTCATTAAGGCCAAAGACCTCATTGACAAGATCAACAATCACTTTAGCCAAGTCAACTTGATCACAGTCAATAAGATCATACGAATACAAGGAAACGTAAGCAAGATATTCTTTGATGTAGAAGAATTCATTGTTGGACTCTAATACCGAGAACTCTTCCAGTGCTACCAAAAACTCATCAATAGATGGGTCATTGAATGCCCAATCAAGAGTCTGTAGGATATGTAATTCCATTTGTCTGAACATCAGTTGGTCATACTTGCATTTTGCACCGCAAAGCTTGACCAATTCATGTAATTTTGGAAGACGGAAACGTTCGGTTGGACCCAAATACTTGCCTCCACATCCGTAACCTAAGTCAGTTATGGTCTTGATGTCACTCAACTTATTAAGGTTATTCAAATTGAGGAAGTGATTATTACCACCTTGAACCTTGCTAGCTATCCAAAGGCAAGTGGTAATGATTAATTGTGATTGATCTAGCAATATAACACGCTTAGAGCAGTATCTGTCAAAGATTTTAACTGCTCTAAAGAAGACGAATGGAATAATCTTCAAGCGAATTGACATCTTAAGAAGAAAGTCAATAAGCTTGAGACGAATTGATGGAGTTAAATATGGTTGTTGCTGATACAATTCAAGGTTAGGCTTGGCAAGCTCAAGAGACCCTAGCATTGACTCGAATATTTCAGCACCATATTCGTCAATAACATCATTATGAAGTTTGTTTTCAGATTGGTATAATTGTGGTGGGTAATCTAATTGAGTTATCTTAGGTATTGACATGATAATGTATAATGAATGAATTGAAACAAAGGAATGTAAACTTTTTGAAAAACTTTTGAAAAACTCTAGAAAGGCAATGAACGACTAGATAAATGAATTGAAGTGAAAAATGCACGTATGATAAAAATATACTAAGTCGATTGGGAGTTAGAAGTTCAATGAATATCTACTATTAAATGCCTTATATCCAATGAAGAATTTATCAGAACACCTTTTTCTAAAAAAAAGGGATTTCCTCTATACTTTATAATTATAAACAACTGGACGTATGGCGTATTGGAGTGGATATACAAGCGCAACAATAAGCTATAAAACTTTAAAAAAAACCTATTATTCTTCGTCTAACTTTCCAACTTGGAAAAAGTGACTGATTTTAAAAAAAAAATTCTCTCGCCTGTGAAAATAAATAAAAAAACAAATTGCCCCGATTAAGAAGTTGCCTCCTACACCAAATGCCGAATGTCTAATATTAAGTTGGCGATAAAGGGGAATCTTCTGATTAGGATTTCTGAGAGCAAGGCACGCAAGAAAAGGGGGCGTGGAAGGAGTCGTTATACCTTAAAGTTTAATGAAATGTAATACTAGTTAGGCTAATTCTATATAGTAATCATCAAAATAAAATTATTCTTGATAAACAAATAGCCTAAAGTCTAATGCCTGAGGCTACTAAGCTTCCATTCAAATATCTTACAGTTTCGCCAAAAATGTCTCATTGGACGAAATGTCCACGCTCTATGTTTAGAGTTTAATTACAATGGCATGCTCCAAAAATTTTTGAGAATGCTAAAGCTTTTACCGTTACGCTGCTGCTATTTAAAGACTGGTAAAAAATTTTCACATTTTCCAAACTAGATTAAGGCACCAATTTGTTCAATTATTGAAATATTTACCTCTGTTAGACGGCATCTTGTACAGCAATTAGCCCATATTATAGTCATCTATGATTCTGGCTATGTACAGTTAGTTATACCAGGGGCATCTCGGCATAAGTTCAGTAAACAGCCTATTGTTTTCTGGAAAACCGTTTTATTATTGCTCAATCGGCAGTAAGACAGGTAATTACGCATTAACTTATTATGTACTAGTTGTAAAATAATTATCTACTATACAAGACTGTTGTTTTGCCCATTGTTTAATCGCCACAAATGAAAAATTAATTACCTATTTCGGCGCGGTATCGTCCAATTGCCTCCTTTTTCACGTAAATATCTAACGGTTTTGCTCCTTTTCAGGAAAACAATAACTAGGCAAACGGAAAAGCCGTTCATATGTAGTCCGCTTTATCTGTCCCCCAGAGCCCTATGGCGATCGGCGATCTTAAGTATACATTAGAGGTATATAGATTATGTCGATAAGCACTGGTGGCTGACCCATAGACAATTCATTTCTGTTAATAATCCACATTGATCAAAGTGGGGTTATTGTGAACTCGGGAATGGTGACCCAAACGAGATATAGCCGAGATTATTGCCCGCAACATTTCTTATTTTGTCCCACGATTACTGTTGAAAATTTTTCACCAATCGTAACTCTTCGGAATCTCCACCGATTCCCCATTTAACTCCTCCCCTGCCTAGTGGACTCTAATTTTATCTGTGATAAAGCCTGTCGGGTAATTACATGCTGTAGTCCGTACACCAACAAAACTCACTAAAATGTTAGTTGAATTAACCTTTATTAACAACTGGAGACATGCCGGATCACGAGCACAGATTGTGCATGCGTTGCAAATATCAAACGACCATCGCCACCAGATTCGCCTCTCTTTAATCGGAAATTGTTTATTTCCAAATAGGGACATTACCATTGACAAGATTTAGATTTTATTAGTTATCGTGCATGTAAGTTTACTGTTGTAGCTACACGACAGTGATGCTTTATCTAATTATGTTTTCAATTGGGATACTTTGGGAACAGATGCAGGCGCAATACTCGTATACTCTAGGTTTTAGATTGTACATCTAAATCGTCTGATAATAAAGGAACAGGTTATTAGCAAACCATTGTGCTAAAAATACTTTTTGTCACCACTTCAAGCAGGAGTCTTTTCATAGAGACACTACAAGTCATGCTACTATCGGGATATAGACGTTTCCAGAACAATCAATTGTCACTGCTTCAACAATCTAGATTGTCAAATATCTGCCCATTGCCAATTCGCTCGCCATAGCCTATTGATACATTTGCATTCTCATCAAATGACATGGCCTTGCATTTTTGTGCAATTCTCGCTTCTGACTCAAAGAGTATGTAAAACGCCCATATTTCTTGCATATATTTTTCATAAGGCAATCCGCTTAGCCATACCTATTCAGGCCAATTCCAGTAAGTTTTAGTTCATACAACCCTCTCTGACGTACGGCCTTCTATCCTAACCCTTCACATCCAACTATAGGGGCTATTTCGCCTTCTATTTACATATCATCCACTATGGCCATAAACTCTCTGTTGACTTTGTGTCACTTTAAATTTTTCAAAATACGATATTCTAACATCGCGTCCAAAGAACCACAAAAACACAAAATATGGAGACCCCTAAGAATCTATTTAGTAGAGCATATAATGGACTCTTCGGGGGAAGCCCTCTTACGAATGAACCAACGATAGATTACGATAATACAATTAACACTTTCAAAACAAATACAACCCAAAATGGTATAAGATATTGGGATGATTCCGATGATGAGCTAAACAATGATATGAGCGTGATTTACAATCAATTCCAAGAGAACTCCACAAAGCTCTCGGCGAATTCATTAGGTGAGTCATATCCTGGGAGATTTAGGTCATATAGTAATGGCAATACAAGAGATATTCCGGAGGAAACAAAATTGGGGTTTAAACCTTTAGAAAGTCACAGATCTAAGTTCTATAGTAAACCAACAGATTTATATCAAAGACCAAAAGCAACAGGTTCAGATGGTCTAGATGCAATTTATTCCAAAGTAAAGAATGAACTGTCTCGTGGCACTAAAGTTAATGGGTTTGATAAGAGACAGGAAAAGTTCGATAGTAATTCATTTGGCTCTCTGTTGGAACCAGATAATTTTAAGTTCAACTCAACTAAGTTCAAGTCAAATCCAAAACCATGGGAATCTGACGAAGTAAAGGAATACCCAATTACTTCTAAATATAGTAGCAGATATTCTGGGCACCTTGGCTCTAAACTAGATAAAACGGTTGGTAATAAACCCTTCAAAATCTATGATGACAGATTGAATAGAGAAAGACAAAGACAACAATCTAGTAATAGGGAAACCATAACTAACCTCAATACTAAACTTAATCAGATGAAACGAAATCTTGAAGAGATAAGAGAACTCAATCAATTGAATAATCAACTTACCAATAACACCAAATTTTTGGCTGATCTTAATGATTACATAGACATGAATAAGCAAACTCCACTTGAGCCCACAAACTTCAAAAGAAGCTCAATAGTAACTGACGACAACCGCAAAAACTACAATGAGCTTAGGAAGGAATACCTCAAAGAGTTGCAAGTTCACCAAGGTTTTTATGAAAAGTATCTTAACCTTTATAAAAAATATAATTCATTGAAAGATGAATTGAAAAATACTACAACTAAAGACAATACAATGCAGCAGCTGAAATTCGTCAAAAAGTTAAAAACTATAAGAGATACAACCACCGAAGAAAGCATTAAAAAATTTTGTGATAGGCTATTGAGCGACATCAACTAACTGAAGCGAGGTTAATGCATGCAGAGTTCACAATTACATCAATACAAAGAAAACAATGAATTAACTCATTGCTCAATTACCGAGTTTTGTTTAACAATAGCCATTCAAAGTGGGTGACGCCATTTATTCCTCGGCTTGGGTTATCCCGGTGGTATTGGAAGCTAGACGAGCAAATTAAACCCAGTTACGAAAAGAGCAAAAAGCTGGCCGTTTTGAGAAAAAAATAAACCATGACACCTTATCTCAGTCGTGCGCATGTGCTAATAATGCTTTACTCTAGCTTCACATATAGGGGTTAAAAATTTCACATATAGGGGTTAAAAACATCAGGTGGTAGTGTTTCGAGAATTAAAGTTAGGTATGGTTTAAGTACACTACCCAATTTGGGTCTTCTTATAGTTTGGTAAGCATCACATACTAATGGCTGCAACCAGAGATTATTACACAGACAATACTATCAATAAATATTATATTATATTACATACTTAAAAAAACATACTTATAAAGCTAACAAAGCACCGGCGGCTAAAGCGGCACCAGCAACGAAAGGCTTGTGAGCACCAGCTTCGTAAGAAGAGATGTTAGCTGGGGTAGCAGTACATCCTCCGGAACAAGAAGTGATGGTGACCAAGGTGGAGTCAGACTCAGTGACGGTGGTAGCGTTAGCAGCTAAAGCGACAGAAACAAATGAAGCGATTGAAAAAATGGTGAATCTCATTTTAGTTGTATAGTTAATAAAAAACTATAACGGAAGGGACTGTACTTTTATACTCTTCCTTTGATAACAAAAGGAAAAATTTTTGCTGCCCTGCTCACGTTTACCCCTGTTAACCGGATATTTTTTGGGGTCGTTCCAAAATTGCGATGGTCTCGCACGCTTTCGCCCCAAATTGTAGGCAATGCTTCTTTTACTAGACTCAAGGCTATTATCATGTTATTTCTTATTAAGCTTGATTTTTTGCTATTACAAATAGGATAAAGCTCTGGATAATAGCCCTTGAGGATCTTCCCCTTTTCTCCAATTTGCTTGTAAGCTTCATATACCCCTTTGGAGCTTTTATGACTTTACGGTTAGCAGAGGTCTCAGAGCAAGGTTATTTCCGTTGCATGCACATTGTCAGATGAAAACGCCAATTACATGACTCAAAATGGAATAGTTGCTTCCAAATGCGGTAATTAAATTAGTTATCGTAATTCCGACGCAAAAGCAGAATTGCTTTTTTATCTTCCTTACAGAAAAGGGTTCCTTTCATTTATTGTTTACACAGAGAGAACGTCGGAATAAAGATAAGAAAAAGAATTTCATTGATTATTTAATTGCTTAATTGTTTGATGGTCTTCAATAGCTGATACTGGAGATGCGTCGATGAACTAGCACGTTTACATACATAGACTTACATCTAGTATTGGGATTTCTTTTTCTTGGCCTTTCCTCAGACCATTTTGACAGGGAATGTTTAGTTGCACCGGGTTTCAAACTCAAATGCAACCTAAAAATAGAAACTATTGCAAGCTCATACGACATAGTTAGAACTCATGCTTGGCACGATGGAATGATTGTCGATGATAATCGACCCATCACCTTCAATCAAACTATCATTAATGCATTCATTGATGATCTCATCCCAATCACTAGTAATGACAAAATACAACTGCAACAACGACAACAGAATAAGTGCTATCAACATCCCTAACCATAATCCTACCAATTTCAAGTCATAATGGAATGCCAAGTAGAACGCTAATGGCAAAGCAATTACGTAATAACTTATTAAATTCAGATAACCTCCAATTTTTTGTCTTCCTTGACCTCTCAAAATACCACTAGCCAAGCATGACAAAGAGTCATTAATCTGATAGACAGCTCCTATGATTAAAACCTTGGATGCTAATTTAATAACTGCAGGATCCTTAGTATACAATTTGGGTATATGTGCTCTTAAGGAAAATAATAGAATACCATTAAATGTACCTACCAATAAACCTACAAAAATTGTAGACCTAGTTGCAATTGTGGCGGCTTTCTTTGATGCAGCACCAATGAACCAAGCAATTCTGGTCGATGCTGCTATAGAAATAGCGAATGGGATTTGGTATAATAAAACACAGGTAGTAGAAATAATTGATTGTGCTGCTAAAGTGTCAGTGCCGAATTTAGAGGCAGTGAAAGTAATAATCTCAAATGCTAACCATTCAGCTTCAACCATTAGTACTCCAGGAATTGATAAATTGATCATTTTAGTCCAGTTCTTGAAGTATATCCAACTTATGATCGAATGATTAGGCCAACATTTGTAACCACCAATAAAGAATATGTACAAATACAACAAAATGAACATTAACCAGTTAGTGATTACTACTGCTAATGGGGCACCGATGAATCCCATGCCAATTATTGGATCCCATACTAAAAGATAATTTAAAATGATGTTAATAGGAGCACAAACTGCTAATACATATGTTGATGCATGAAAAATACCTTGACTCTGCAAGAAATGTTTGGCATTTTCGAATAAAATAAATCCTGGAAGACCTAGTGACAATACTCTTAAGTATACAGATGCCAAATGACAAAGTCTGGCCTTATCTTCTCCGATAAGTCTGAGTAATATCATCTCACTAAAGAAAAACCATAAGAAGAACATAGGAATGAATAAAAGAAGTAATAAATAATTGCATCTCATAAATTGTAAACCCACCTTTTTGTACTCCTTTTTACCATAACTTTGAGCACATAAAGTGTCAAGACAAGTAGAAACACCCTGAATGATGGCGTATCCCGAAATGTTAGCAGTCATGGATGATAAACTAACTGCACCTAATTCTTCAGAGCCTAACTTACCAACTGAAAATACTGAAGCAACAGTCAAGGAATATTGCAACAAAAATGTGATCACTAAGGGTACAGAGTACTTGAACAACACCTTCATTTCGGTTTTATAACTGGTCTCCGGTTCATTGGTCAATTGAGAATTCTGTAATATATCCAGGACATTAGCACTAGCATTAGATCGAACCGCAGTCAAGGCATTATCAAGACCTCGTGACGTCTGCCTGTTTAAGGTGAACAGTGTAGGAATCTCTTCCGCTCCAACACTGGCAATCGATTGTCTTCTCTGTTGAACATATGAAACGATATCATTCTCATCAATCTCGTGTAAATCCAACAATGTCTCTTCTTGTGGGACCCTAGAATAATCTCTTGTGTAAGAAGGAATAGCGTCTGTATCCTCTCTGTTCAAGAATGGGGTGTTTTCAGACTTGGACATGACTCCCAATTGTTTTGTTGTCGACACTTCGAGTAGGGGGATGCGTTATTTTTGATAATCAAGGCGTGGTTGTAATTTTTTGCAATCGTTTGGTAAACACACTTCGATAGCTATTTAATCCCGATTCAGGCAAATGTATCTAAGCTATATGGGACAACAAGTAAGATAGATCTGTGGGTTAAGGGATGTTGTGTTTCCTCTAGAGAAGGAAAGAGATCAGGGACTTTTTTGGGGATGGCGCTTTTTGGGATGGCCTTTATCAGAGTATTCCAGATTTTCGGTTTTATTTTCCTAAAATAGAAGAGGTGTATATTATTGATAGAGGATCTAAAATTTACCTCTCAACAAGTTCTTGAACATGTCCCTGGCAGTAAAATAAACGGTTCTGCCAAAGGTTTCGAAATCAAGAGTTGAAGAAATGACTTCAACAAAACCGAATGGTAACATGGCAGGAATCCAACCTTGAGCTAATTCAATAGCGTAAGATCCACCGTCCATGGAAAATTGAATAACATTTCCTTTCGGTAAATGATTGCATTGACCAGGTAAATACACTACAGGCTCTAATTCATTTGCAAAAGCGGCTTTTTGGTTACCTGTCAAAATAGTAAAGTAATCGTCAGCAAAATGCACACCAGAATGTCCAGAGAGACCAACTGCAGTACCAAAGATGATCAAATACTCAGAAATAGATGCATGAATAATAAACATGGTTCCCATAGAACCACCAGCATTATTGTAAACCCAGTCATTGAAGTTCAAGTCGTTAATGGTTTCATTACCATACTTGTCTTGCAATTTTGGTATCAATGTGGAAATGATCTCAGTTATATTTCCATTTGGGTATTCTTGGATTGTCTCTCTAACCAACTCTCCAATAACTTCATGATCAAAGATATAGTTTTTTGGTAACCAAGTGTAGAACAAGTGGTTCAAGATGGAGTAAATAACTATTGGAACTACTGTAAAGTAAAACAACTTCATGCTTAGTTTTTTTTTTTCACTCTATACGAAATTTATACAAAATCTGTACGAAACAAAATCTGAATGAAACGAAATTTATACGACAAGTCATGTGCCGATTTTTGGAGCCGAGCTTTGATACTTTTGATGTTGGTGCTTCAGTGCTTGTTTAGATGTTGAATTCTTCAGTAATCTTCTACTTGTCTTGATTTTAGTGTACCCTTTTGTAGCCAGTTATTATTCTTTTGAGACAGAAGAGCTGACAGTATCTTCATTCTTAAAAAATTGCCTTGCAACCTCAATAGAACAATAAAGAGCTATTCTGGTGGAGAGTGCAGACGTAGAGTATATTTGACAGTAGAGAGTTCTACAGACGCATATAAGAAAGTGGAGAGTAGTTGGTGGTGGGTGTTATGGCCTTGTGTGCACCTGCGCATTTTCTTAATGTCTATTAGTGAAGTAATTGCCAGTAATGAACTGGATGTGACCAAGTATGAGACCATCTACCAGCTAAGTAGTTCGATGTCTGTTTCCCAACTAACTAATTCATTGGAGAACTTACAAGGAACATCACCGGTTGAAGAACAATGGAAGCTAATTGTCATGTTGAACTTAATAGAAAATAAGCTTGATACCAATGATTTATCAGGTATAGATGAACTATTCAACAACATATCTCCAATTTTATCCCAACAATCAAATCAAATTAGTCTGGGGAAAAAAGATACTTCACTTGTCTCCAAAATCATTAGGTTTAGGTATAATGATTTGAATTCAGATTACCAATTCCTCTTTAATACGATTACTGAAGACTATAAAATCATTGATTTGATAAAAAAGAAGATTATATTACTTACGAATTATGAGTCTCTTAGATTCTTGAAGGTCAAACTCATTGTTAAGTTGGTGGATTATATAATAGTTTCCAATTACGGCTATAGAAAACCAGAGTTATTCAAATTTGTGAATAGTGTACTTGAAGAATTTAGCCATGAATTGAAACCTTTGATTACTGCCACCACTAGTGACATCTACCTAATGTTCCTCAATAATCACTTAGTCACTTGGAACCACTTCCAGACTTTTTTGAATCAGGTCAGTACGAGAATGATTAGCTATTTGAATTCAACTAAACTTCAAGAATTCTTAACCGAAAACAATCTCGTAGTGTTGTCCAAGACCTACAAGTCGATATACTTTGACAAATTGAGTACATTAATGGGTCTAGAGGTTAAAGAAGTAGTTATATCTAGAATGATAGCTAAAGGAAATATGCCAAATGGTACTAAAATTGATCAACTTAGTAAGGTTTTAGTTTTCCCAAGTACAGAATTGAACGGGTTCAATTCAACTTTGAATTTGGTACAAGCAATTTCCAATCGACTTGGTGTGCAGTAAATTGCGCTTCTCTCTTATTTATGATTTTGACGTGCATATAATAAATGATTTAATACCATAGTTGTAAACCGTTTTTCTTCTCTTTGGTGACTTCAGTAGTCATTACAGGACTATCTAATGTACCTGTGGATTTTTTGGGATTTTTGCTGGGTTTTTTCAGTTTTTTTGTTTATTGTGATTAGAATTGTGAAATTCACAATTTTATGAAAATCTGTTGTATGTAGATATTGAAAAGCCAAACTTATAAGAACATCCGTTTTTCTACTTACGACCAACTATGATTTCAGAGTTGTAAAAACATTTATTTCTCTACTTAAGACCAAATATGATTCCAGAATTGTCTGAGGTGCTTAGTTTTACCTATTTCAGAGATTTTAGCAACTTCTTCATCAGTTAATTTGAATTCTTCAATAGTCAAGAATCCTGCCAATCTTTCCTTGTTAGAAGAAGTGGTGACTGGTAAAATACCTTTTTGTAAGTCCCATCTTAAGATAATTTCACCAGTAGTCCTGTTATACTTCTTACTCAATTCAGATAAATACTCATCTAATGGGCCAGAATTTGTTACTGGAGCCAAAGAGCCATAAGCTTCAACTAAAATGTTGTTCTTTTGAGAGTACTCAACGACTCCAGGGGATTGATCTTGTAAGTAAGCACTGAATTCAATTTGATTGACTGCTGGAGGAGGACTCAATCTCTTCAAATCTTCAACTCTGAAGTTAGAGACACCAATATCCTTGGTCAATCCCTCTTTTTGAAGCTTGCCCAAACCTTCCCAAGCTTCTTCAAGAGTGAAACCATTGGATTCATCAAAGAATGGAGAGTGGAGCAAGTACAAATCAACATAGTCTAAACCTAAAAACTTCAAGCTGTCTTTCAAGACAGTATATGGCCTGTGTGTAGGATTCTTAACACCAGGATTGAACTTGTCAGTAATATAAACCTTGGATCTGTCAATTTTCTTGAGAGCTTCTTTGAATTCAGGATAGTTTCCATAGACTTCAGCAGTATCAATATGGGTGAATCCAACTTGGACAGCTTCAACAAGAGAGTCAACTATCTTTTGGTTTACAAACTTATCAGTATCTGTTCCTTTATACCATTTGGTACCCAATCCATAGGAAATTGCTGGAATCTTGTTTCCGGAGTTCAATGTATATGTAGAAAATGTCATGTCTTCTATAATTGCCCAGTTGCTGATTTACTTTATTAATACTAAAATAACCGGTAGCTGCGAATTTCATATCGGAACTATCCGTGTGAATACCAGAGTGGATCCCCCGCCACAACCACAGGATTGGATTGCAGATCATTATTGATGTCAGATTATGTCATGCTTAATGACATGATTAATACCAATAGTTAAATATGGACCCGGTGCCCGTACCACTGTACCCCAAGTGCGTATCATGCCACCACAGAGAGATATTTCTCCAGAGTATTTTTCCGCCAGAGAAGTATTTCCCCAAGGTGTGGCTACGAGTCCATCCCCACATAAACAGTTCAATTGAGGCAAAGATAGAAGTATTTTTATTATACAATTATATACAAAATATTAATACGCCAGAAAAGAATTATAATGCAGAAACGAAGGGCATCAGCTATAAATACCTGATCCCAATTGCAACAAAGATTTCGCAACTGAGAATGAATTAGGGGTTGCAAAATGCTTTAAAGGGGATGAATCGATTTTTTTGGCCGATTCATCGAATGATTGGTCATCAATGGTTTGGTCAACATCATCACCGACAGTAGGCTGCGATTGATGGGAGGTCAACTTCAATGGTGTTTTCAAGATCTTATTGATCGATGGGAGTGGCTCCTGAGCTTTTGTAGATTTTGATAATGATGCTAATGAAGAAACTAATGCAAACAGTGGTTGTTGATTCAATGTTAATGGTAGTTTGATGTTGTTGTAATAAGAAGAGTCTTTTTTGATGGAGAAAAGCTTTAAATTGGATGAAGATTTACTACCCATGACCGCGTTTAATGATTTTTGGGTCAAGTTGATATTAATTGAGTTTTGAAAGCTTTTCTTAAGGACCGACTTCTTATTATTTAATTTTCTCTTTAAGATTGCCGACATTTTCCTACTTGGAGTAAGCTGGTTTTTCAATACATCAACATTATTGATTAGTTTTGTTGATGAGTTTGATGGCGATTTTATCAATATAGTTTCATTGATTGATTTATGATGTTGATTCAATTTGTAAATTGCTAATTTCAACTTAAACTTCAATTTGGAAGCATAAATATCAGCAGTAGATGCACCACCAGATGTAGGCCTAGACAGCACTGTAAACAGGGACGATGCTGAATTAGCTCTTGACACGCTTAATGTTTTGGATTTGAAAGAACTTGACCGGGAAACACTCTTCCTTGTACCCATCAATGGTAAATTGAATGAATTCTGATCAATGGAACCCAAAGCTATTCTATCAGTAACCATAGACATGGCGATATATATGATAAACAAAAAAGAGTATTGATGAAAAAAACCAATAGCTTAAAATCTTAGAAAGCGCCCGTTAGGTTTTATATAAATGACTACGCTATTAAAAAAATCACTACGCTATTTAAAAACATAAACATTACCAAAATCATCCCGTCGCGTTATTTATGGAGTATCAAAATGTGGTAACTAATTAAAGAAAACAAAAAACTATTTCCCGATCAGGTGCGGAAGATACATGGTGGGCATGCGTATACGATGTAGGAAGTACAGTAGAAGGCGAAGCTGCTATGAGATTTGAAGAAGTCAATTATGAAAATTTAGTTCAGTAGGTTTAATGGGTAGAATAACACAAATCTAGGTTCAGCTATGGTAGGGTATTGTGCCAACTGACAGATTCAATTGTTTCAACGTGATTGTTTCTATGACGCAGTTATTAATCAAAACGGTTCCTGTCTTTTTTTTTTTGAGTTGTTGTTTATGTTTGTTTTGCAACACGCTTTAATATACAGGAAGATTTGCTCAATTGTGCATAACATTGCCATTTACGAACGCATTTGTTACACGACGTTGGAAATGTACATACTAAACACTTGTTTTGGAATTGTCTGAATGGATCAATGCCAAACCTTAATCTTGAGTTCATCTTACTACTATAGTAATAATCGCCGTAATATCTCTACATATTAGATAATAACCTGCATACTCGGTATTTACTATAATGTTATTCTTTACTTCTCTGTTTACCTTTTTTAATTGGAATGCTTCGTTAATGTCACTTCACATTCTCGTCTGAACCCTTCCTACGCGTTCCTATTCATCTTCCCCTTGTCGACTTCCCTTACCTTGCCTCTTGATCCATTACCATATCCTGCACACAGTCCCCCTCTCTCTGTCCTAATGCGCATTTGAAGTCATTCAGATAAGGGATAAAAAGTATTACAAATGCTGATCAGATCCAAACTTTCATCGTTGAGGGAGTACTTGACCCCGATAAATAATGACTCGAACTTTGAAACCACCGGTCAGATTTCTCCTGAGGAGTTTGTGAAAGCTGGCGATTATTTGGTTTATAAGTTCCCTACATGGGAGTGGAGTTCTGCACCTGCTAAGTTGCAAAAGAGTCATTTACCTCCAGATAAGCAGTATTTAATCACTAAGCATGTTCCGTGTTATCAAAGGGCATATACCTATTTGGGCATAGATGGTGGCTTGGATGAAGAAGAGGAAGAATTAGAAGATGGGTGGGTCAAATCACATAAGATTGAGAACAAGAAAGAAGAGGCTCATGAAATCAAGGAAGATACCGAAGACATAGATGATTTGATTGATGGAACTGCCGAATTAGAAGTCAATGATGATGATTTTGAAGATTTATCTAAAGGACAAGAGAACTTAAGAAAGTACGATTTGTACATCACTTACTCTACAAGTTATAGAGTACCGAAGTTGTACTTGGTAGGGTTCAATTCCAATGGTATTCCCTTATTGCCTGAACAAATGTTTGAAGATATCTCCAGTGATTACCGAGAAAAAACCGCTACTATTGAAAACTTACCCGTAAGCTACAATACTATGTCAGTGTCAATTCATCCCTGTAAGCATTCTTCAGTGATGAAGGTATTAATGAACCATGCTCGGGAATCGCAACTCAAGAGGAAAGATGCCGATGACGAACTGGATGTTGAAGGCATTAGAGTAGATCAGTATCTTATCATCTTTTTGAAATTCATCGCCAGCGTCACTCCTGGAATTGAGTACGACTACACCATGGAAGTGTTATGATCCCGCCTCGTCGTCACCTCTCAGTAAATCCACCGGCTGGCCCAGTTTATAGAGTAATGTATTTATTGTTTCACTTGCGCTTCTGACCTGCGCATGGAATTTCAGTGAGCCCTTAATTATAAACATCATGGCGAAACAGGTAGCTAAGGGTAAGGAAAAGACCCCAGTAAAGGAAGTGCCTATCACTCAATCAAAGAGCCATCATAAGAACCATGAGTTGCAACTGAGAGTAGAACACTATAGTGAATCAAAAGTATTGAAAAAGAAACTCCATCAGCTGAGACGTGTGGTATTTATATTAGGTGCCTTAATTGGATTATGCGGAGCTATATTCTTTTCAACGTCATCTGATAACTTGTTGTTGGCCGACTTGGATAGCTATGTGAACTTTGATTCCTTGAGTGACGTTTTCAATGACTGGAAAGATATGCTCCCGGTATCATTCCACCTGATCTTGCTGGATTTTAATGCTACCGATACCGAATTACATGGGTCTGCCGAATCCTTCTCTGTAGGTAGAAGAATGGTGGCTACCGAGAACTTACAGGCTAAACATAATGTTATTATGGTTCCGGGGGTTATATCCACCGGAATTGAGAGTTGGGGCTTATCTACTGATGGCGAATGTCCATCTATAAATCATTTCCGGAAGAGATTATGGGGATCATTTTATATGTTAAAAACAATGGTAACAAATAAGGCGTGTTGGCTCAAACATATTATGTTGGATCCTGAAACCGGCTTGGATCCCCCCGGAATTACCTTGAGAGCTGCTCAAGGTTTTGATGCTGCTGATTTTTTCATTGCCGGATATTGGATTTGGAATAAAATCTTACAAAACTTGGCCGTTATTGGGTATGGACCAAACACCATGAGCAGTGCTGCTTATGACTGGAGATTGGCCTATTTGGACTTGGAGAAGAGAGATGGTTATTTCTCAAAATTGAAGGTCAGTATTGAATTAAACTATAAATTGACAGGAGAGAAGACCACTCTAATCGGTCACTCCATGGGTTCTCAAGTCATTATCTACTTTTTGAAATGGGCAGAAGCAGAGGGAGAGTTCTATGGTAATGGAGGTAGAAACTGGTGCAATAAATACATTGCTTCTGTTGTGAATATTAGTGGTAGTTTATTAGGTACTCCTAAGTCTTTCACTGCCTTGGTGTCTGGAGAAATGAAAGATACTGTCCAATTGAACGGTCTTGCAGTGTATGGATTGGAGAAGTTTTTCAGCAGAAGAGAACGTCTTGATATGATTAGAACTTTCGGTGGGGTTCCATCCATGCTTCCAAAAGGTGGTGAAGTAATTTGGGGAAATCTTTCTCATGCTCCGGATGACCCAACTAATACTTTGATGACAAGCAACAAGGATTTAGAAGATTCTGAAGCATTGGAAGGTTCAAAGACCGAGAGCTTCGGTAACTTCATTAGAATGTCTTCAAAAGACGGTAACCGTAATTTAACCATGAAAGATGCCGTTGACTACTTATTGGATACTTCCCCAGATTGGTTCACCAAAAGAGTTAATGAACAATACTCAGTAGGAATTGCACATACCAAAGAAGAGTTAGAAAGAAACAACAACGATCACTCCAAGTGGTCTAACCCACTTGAAATCAGCTTACCTGATGCGCCTGACATGCAGTTTTTCTGTTTCTATGGCGTTGGAAATCCTACAGAAAGAGCTTACACTTATCGTGATGCTGAAGAGGGATCAAAATTGAACATAACTATCGATACTGAAGCCGAAGACCCAGTTTATTTTGGAGATGGTGACGGGACTGTCAGTTTATTAACCCATGCACCATGCCACTTATGGAAAAAAGAGAATAGCATTTATAACCCATACAAGGTTCCGATTAAAATCGTGGAGATCAAACACGAACCAGATAGATTTGATATTAGAGGTGGTGCAAAGACAGCAGAACATGTAGATATTTTGGGTTCGGCGGAATTGAATGAGTTGATTTTGAAAGTTGCTGCAAATAAAGTAGACGATATACAGGACAGATATATCAGTAGCTTAAAGAGTATTGTTGAAAAACTACCCCTTAATTAAAGGTTTTTAGTAATTTTTCTTTTATAGTTGAATGTATTATTCCGACGTGTAAGAAGGCGCGATTTGATAGCCCCGAACAAATTGAAATTACGTCAACTATGAGGTATGTCAATAGACGTCATCATACACATTGAGAGTTTATACTAACTAAAGTAGCGGTAAGTTTGTTAGAGCTTCTAAATATCGTCACGTATTTGGCCAAGCCAGTAAGAAAGAACTTTGTTATGAAAATCTCAAGATCACCAAGAATGCTTGGGATTCTGATATCATTAAAGCCAACGGTAAATATATTTCATTAAATTGGGATGCTTCTGGTGGTGGAGCTTTTGCTGTTATTCCTGTTGGTGAAGTGGGTAAAGCTCCAGATACCGTCTCTTTATTTAGAGGCCACAAAGGTGCTGTTTTAGACACTAGTTTTAACCCTTTCAATGATCAACAGATCGTCAGTTGTTCTGACGATGGTAAGATCTTAGTGTGGGAGATTCCTGAAGATTACTCTTTCCACAAATATTTAAATGGTAACGATGAGATTCAAGATATTACCGAACCAATCAAGGTATTATCTGGTCATACTAGAAAAGTAGGTAAGGTCCAATTTCATCCTTGTGCCGAAAATGTACTTGCATCCTCCTCTTTAGACTACACCGTTAAGTTGTGGAACTTGGAAACTGGGAAGGATGAAATCACTTTGCAGCACAAGGATTTGGTCACGTCATTTGCTTTCAACTACAATGGTACTTTATTAGCTACTGCCTCTAGAGATAAGAAGTTGAGGATCTGGGATATTAGATCGGGTAAAGTCATATCTGAAGGGCCAGGCCACACTGGTGCCAAACCTTCTAGGGTCACATGGGCCGGTAATACCGACAGATTGATCACTACTGGGTTTTCCCGATTATCGGATCGTCAAGTTGGTGTATGGGATGTCAATGCTATCGATAAAGGCCCTATTGATGGTTTTTTGGTAATTGACCAGTCATCAGGTGTTTTGATTCCAATCTTTGATGACGCCAACTCAATTTTGTACTTAGCAGGTAAAGGTGATGGAAATATTCGTTACTACGAATATGATAACGACTTCTTACACGATTTATCACAATACACTTCTACTGATCCTCAAAGGGGTTTCACAGCCGCTCCAAAGAGATCAGTGAACGTCAAGGAAAACGAGATTCTTAAGGCATACAAAACCATTAATGATCACTCCATCGAACCATTGTCCTTCATTGTACCAAGAAGATCTGAGTTGTTTCAAGATGACATTTATCCTGATTGTCCCTCCAACAAACCTGCTATCTCAGCAGAAGACTACTTTGCAGGTAAAGATAGCAACGGTCCTTTGTTGATGAGTATGGCGGCCTTATATGAAGGTTCCGAGCCATCTATTCACGAATCCAAGCCTTCCGTTAGCATTAATGAAGCTAAAAAGGAGGCAAATGCTGCTAAAGAAGCTGAGGCCGAAGCTAAAGCAAATGCGTCACCCAAGAAGAATTCTTTGGAAAAGGTACAAGAGACTGACGCCTCACCTTCAAAGAAGTCAGTGGACGAAACTTTAAAAAGCTCTTCCAAGGTCAACAACTTGCTCGATAAAGTTAACAATTCAAGTGACGTTGAAGACGAAGTTCCTAGCAGTATTAAGGATGATGAATGGGAAGAGGTAAAGAAACCCGACGAAGAACCCTCCAAATTAGTAGAGGAAACTAAAAGCGACGTTTCTATCACCGGTTCTCCTGCTTCGAGTTTGAAGTCCGGATCCACAACTTCAAAAGCATCTCCTAATTTGAAACCAGTTGAACCAAAGGTAGTTGAGGACTCGAAGCCCCCAAAGGTCGTCGACGAACCGAAGATTACTAAGGCGGTTGAAGAAATCAAGACCGAACCAAAGGTAGAAAAGGTTGAACCAAAGGCAGAAGCTGTAGAGATCAAAACAGAAACAAAACCGGAAACAAAAACGGAAACTAAAGCTCCTACATTAAAGGCTACAATTGAAAGATTTGCGTCCATAGTCGAAAACTTAGAGCTGCAAGTATCTAAGTTGACCACCGCTGGTCTCGAGAAGGATGAAAGATTAGCTGCTTTGGAAAAGAAAATTGATGAGTTACTTAAGAAGTAAGTTATGGACTCTAAATTAGCGTTTTATACAATGTAAAATACAGAAAATACTTTTAGTCTTTTTTAAGGTCGTAGAACTTTTTGAATATGAAAGATGCCAAATTGTCCGTGTCGAATATAACCATCCCATCAAACACCTCTAACTTAGGTTTGTTCTCATATTGGAGGTTTAACAATTCATCTAATGAGAGCTCAGTGAAAGCACCAGGAATATTGACCGAACCACTAGCTGCCTCAATGGTAAATTTACCTACATTATGACAACTGAACATGAAATCTAACTTGGACGAGTTGCTATATCTGGCATTCATAGCACCTCCAAAGTCTATAAGAACATTCTGTTCCATCAACTTCTTAGCAGAATATTTATAAGATCCAAATTTAGGTAATCTGTTGGACTTCTTCAACTCCCTATGGTAGAAGTACTGTTTACTGAATATAGGAATGACATTGAATAACTTTCTATCCTTTGGTTTCAGCTGTAGCTCAGATAAAATATTTTCAACGTGAGCTCTATAGTCATTATGCTGTTTTTTCAATACAGCTTCCTTCTCGGCTAATTTTTTACTAGTCTTGATTGCAATCTCTAATTGTGACTTTCGAGTTAGTCTTTGTTGATGCTTAGTCTTGATATCAACTGCAATTTGGTTTAGTATAGCCTGATAGGAATCGTTTCTGGATACTAATCCCATAAATTCCAATTGTAATATAGTTTCTAAAGCGTTTTTCTTCAAGTCATGATAAGTAATTTTAGTTAAGTCTCCCAAAGAAGTTTTGTGGTATGCCTTTTTCTTAGTAACTGCTATTCCAGATTCGCTTTCCTTTTTCTCTTCTGTGGTTATTGTTCTGAATAACTCTTCATGATCAGGGGTGATACCGGCAACAAGTAGTTCCAACAATTCATCGCCTTCTTGCACTCTGATGATGTACAAAACAGACCTTTTGACTTGCGTGAAAAGGGCATTACCTTTGGAGTCCGCTATTGATTCTTCTTTAGTGGTTGGATTAAGTGTTAATGTCAAATGTCCCAACTCAGAAATGGATACCAAATCTTTAGCTGAGTTCACAGCATTACTAAGTTTATTTACAATGACATAAAGCTGATCATCAAAACTTGGTGCTATTATGTCAATGTTGTTTTGAATTACCTTTTCTATTTGCACCATATCACTCACCTTCATACTTAACTTCGGCCTATCGTGAGTGACAATGTCATCGTAATCATTCAAATTATAGACAACTTCAAGATTGTCAACGTCAATTATCTTTGAAATAAGAGACCTTGCTGTTCCAAGTGAGTTTGTCACGTACTCATTCAAAGGCTTCAAGAAATTGTCACTGAAGGGTTTCAAAGAAAAGATTTGTTTTAAAACTTTTGCAACGGCACTCAAGTTACTTTTGGCTTTTGCCCTGAAAATCCCTGGATTGAAAGGATCATTGGCTAGGAACCCAAAGTTTTCCGGGTTTTGAAAGAGATTCGAAACATAATGCTTTATAAAAATCACACCAGCAACGGACAAATGTTGCAGCTCACTTCTATCGGGGAATGTGATCTTGGATAACTCATAAGCCTTCGAACAGATAACTTTTATATGGAGAGGAACTCTAGCTACATTGGCTTCCAAGGAAGTAAATGCAACATTGGTGAATTCTCTTAAGTTCATCAAATTTTCAACAAATTTGCTGGAAACTTCAGGATCCTTAATTGCAGCTTGTGGAGTGGCCTTTGCATTTCTATCACTGAATCCTTGAATCTTCATATCTCTCTCAACAAGGAAGTTATTTATAACTGATGGATCTGACTCAAAGTCAACCTCATCGTCATCAATGACAGCAGCGATCAGCTTACCTAATAAACTTTTCAAGTGAAGTCTTTGGAAAGTATGATTATTGAAATGTAATAAATAGTCAATCCAGTAGCACACGTTTGCTTTCGTCAAGTCTGTTAAATTTTTACAACGGCTTGAACAATCACTTTCCATGAGGGCCAAAATCAATTTAACAAAGAAGAATTCCTCTCTTGAATGATGAGTTACAGAGGAGTCCTTAACAGGAAACAAAAGGACAAGGTTCTTTTGTAAATTACGGAATTCTGTCGACTGTTTGGTGTTAACATCGATGTTTTCATGTAATCTTACGATATAGCTAGGCTTGGTTTGCAATAAGTAAAACAAAGACTGGTATCCCTCGACCCTTTGTCTGGAAGACTTGTTCAACTTTTCAATATTCTTGATATTAATTTCATCGTCAATCTCCCTTGATGCTGGCTTGAATTTGTCCTTAACAAAGTCTTCAATGGATATTTTGTTTTTATCTAGTAATCCTAGTTTAATATCCAAATTTTCAATCAACGTCTCTAACTCCTCATTACTTTTGGATCGTTCAATTATCTTATCTTTTAATTCAGCAAGCTCCATTTCTTGTTCAAAATCCATATCATTATCGCTCAAAAGGTATGCAAATTTTCTAATAATCGACAACGGCGGATTCTTCATTGTGATTAAAGATTGATAAGCTCTCTTAGCAAAATTGCTCTTTATATATGATTGGGCTTTAATCAACTTATCCATGTTTTTATAGTAATAGGCGTCGATTGAATTTAACTTTGCTCTAACTTTTTTACTTCTAATTATGGATTGGAGATCAATTACTTCATCAATATTGCTATAACAATCTTCCAATTTAATGTCTCTTTGAAATCGAGCTAAAACTCCTCTGAATATCGATTGAATTTCTACGATATCATCCTGAAAGTGTGCAATATAGTCCTTGGCACCGAAGATTGAATTCCTCACAAAATTACCTCTTGCCTTTGCAAAGAGTTGATTCATTGGCTCATCTTCATGCATTAAGGTGATCAATACATTGTTACAAAGTCTTGTCCTAGCAACGCCACCCCTTGCAATACTTTGAAGATAGACGATTCTATTAGAGTACTTCGATAAGAAGTATTGTTTAGAAAAGAACTCTTTTCTTATGGTTTTACCACGGATCAATGCCTGTAGCTCAATCAACCCACCACAATTTTTCAACCCAGAGAACAAGTTCGATATTTTGCTTCTTTGGTACATAATTCGTCTAGCAATGGACTGAAACTCAATTATTGCAGGCTCAATATCTTCTTTGTTTTCTAAAACTGTCATTACTTTAGGATAAACAAGTAACATTTTCATTTGAGCTTGTAATTCTATTAACGATGGTTCTGTATTCAATAAGTTGAATTTAATTCTTTGAAGTCTGCTCCTTACTATGGTCCCTCTAAGGATAGCCTGGAATTTAGAAAGTTTAGGTTCCTCGGAATCAAAATTGTAGTTAATTTTGCATCTTAATAACTTTGATCTTGCTGTGGCTTGCAAATCAATTATATCATACTTATACAACAAAACTTCATCTCTATGCCTGTGGATAGTTCTCATTCTAGCCATATTACCTCTGATAATGGAATTGAAATGAGTAAACTCGTCACTATATGATCTTATCAAAATTTTGTTAATGAACATCCTATAACGCAATCCAGCTCCTCTTGATAATGCCTGTAACTTGATGATATTTCTGAGGTGTTGGTCAATCTCAGGAGTATAATAAATGCTGTCTTTGTAGTCTGTTTCCAACTCTATACCTTCAGGAGTATGAAATACAGATGGTGGAGAGTCTGGTTGTTTATTGATTGGAGTTTTAATGATGTCATCATATTTAGGCTTGTTATTTGACTTATCAGTAAAGGGGTCTTCTAAGTTTTTACCCTTTAATGGGCTTTCGAATACAATACTGTCCTTTCCTGGTAAACCAAACCTTGAAGGTGATGTAAACTTCCCTGGAGATCCGAACTTCTTGGGAGAACTGGATTCAATAGCTCTGTTCATGTAGCTACTCTCAAAGTTGGAGTCATCATCATTATCAGCACTTGAAAAATTGGGCAAGCCAGTCCCAACTAAAGCTCTATTAGCAGTCCTTATATCCTCAGGCGAGAAAGTACATTTACCTACCAAACTTTCAATTTTAGGGAATTCAGGATTGGATTTATGTAACATATACGACATAGCATGAAGGCAAAACCACACTTTTGGGACATTTTTAGCATCGTACAAGTCAGTTAATTCGAATACAAACAAGTCAGGAACACTCATAAAGTCCATTAACTTGAAGAATCTGTTGATATTTTCAGTGTGTCTGAATTGCAATTTTGGGTTAGTGAATACTGACCTCTTTGTTGGTAAGATTACATTTGCCAATTTGGCTAATAGTATTCCATTTCTAATATCGGAGATTAGTTCAGCTGGAGATTTATCGATTTCTTCATTTATGATTTGTTCTAACCAAATCTTTATAGCCAAAATTCGACATAAATATTCGTAACCTGGAGAGTCTGTATCTGCACTATTACCTGGAGATGATAAGTAAGGTTTTGGTTGGTCATTTTTCAGTAGGTCGGCTTTTAAAGAAAGGAGATTGGAGGATTTTTTGATGGGAGTTTCAAAAGATTTAAGATTCCGTTTTATAGGGGAACCAGACCTACTGGAAGTATTGGAGGAGGATGAAATATTTGAAGGTGTCTTGAATGACGATACTGTGACAGAAGGAGTTTCAAATTTGGTCCTTAATAATGCAGTTCTAGTAGGTGTAGATGTTGTGTTGAGTTGCATAGCCAATTTATCTAAGTCTTCTTCTGGGTATTTATTATGCTTGGAAGTAGGCTGTAATGGACTTCTATCACCATCAGTGATATTGTCTAGGTACCTCAATGCTATATTGTTCTTCACTGGTGACTTCATTGGCGATACTTCAAGGATAGTGGAAGCGATAGCAGAAGGATAGCGGAAGGAGGATGTGAGATTCGTTTATATTTTGATCAATAGTGAGAGATGCTCGATTAGGTTAAAAGTAAATAAACAATACGTCTCAAATATTAATTTATGAGATGGTGAGATAATATACAGTCTATGGTACATACTAATTATTGGTGTTCTTGAAGGAACTGGGCAAGATCGTTTAGGGTTTGTATATCTTGATGTTGTTGTGGGACCAGATGTTTTAGTTTACTAAGTTGGTTTAAATGTTGTTCGTAGGTATGAACTAATTCATCAATATGAGGGAGTTCGTTATCATCATTTTCATCATTATCATTATAAGTTATATTATAATTGTTATCAAGGTCAGCTATAAATGTAGATACGTTATTATCTGTTTCTGATACTACTCTATCATATAATCCTGCTATATCTTTTGGTACTGTTTTTCTTAATTGTGTAACTTCAGTTACTTCTTTTTCTACCATCTCAAGTAAAGATTTCAATTCACTATTTAGTTCGGCATTAAATGGCTCTGTTTTTTCTTTAGGTTTAAGAAGTAATGCTTCAGTTAAGGTAGGTGCCTTACTTGATGACATATCCACCCCATCAACTACCATAGCATGTTTTGCCATTTCAAATACTTCCTTAAGATAATCATGTAAGAGATTAGTTACATTATTCTTCATTGAATCTTCATTATTTGTAGGTAAATGAAGGTCTAATTTGGCCATCATACTATTCAAAACTTGCGTGTACACATATCGTAAGTCTTGCTTAGTCAATTGTAACTTTTCATAAGCATCCCCCGTACTCATTGTTTCTGTTGTTCCTCTATGTAAACAATCCTCACGCCTGCTGCGATTCACATCAAAATTCCCGGTCGTGCGCCTCTTACCAAAAAACTTGACCTTCGCAGAACTCCAGTGGAAAAGTTCAAGGATAAGAAGAAGATGTCTAGTGTACTTGGAGACGAATTCACGCCTGCTTTTGCTCCATTCTTGGGGTTTGCAGGTTGTGCAGCTGCCATGATTTTGTCTTGTACAGGTGCTGCCATTGGAACCGCCAAGTCGGGCATTGGTATCTCTGGTATTGGTACATTCAAGCCTGAATTGATCATGAGGTCGTTAATTCCTGTTGTCATGTCAGGTATCTTAGCTGTGTATGGGTTGGTCGTTGCCGTGTTGATTGCTGGTGGTTTAGACCCATCTACTGATTATAGCTTGTTCAAGGGCTTCATGCATTTAGCTTGTGGATTATCGGTTGGGTTTGCTTGTTTAGCGTCGGGATATTCCATTGGTATAGTGGGTGACGAGGGTGTCAGACAGTTCATGCACCAACCCAGATTGTTTGTTGGTATTGTGTTGATCTTGATTTTCGCCGAAGTTTTGGGGTTATACGGCTTGATTATTGCATTGATATTGAACACCAAGGGTAGCGAGTAGACAATATAAAAGATTAGAGTATAGACTGTAGAAGCCGTGGGAGCACACTGTAGAGGAGAGCGGGGGAGATTGTAAGCAGTGAGCTAGAGAGCTAGGCTAGAGAGCTAGACGAACTGGGCAATACTTATAAATAAAACTATATAGTAATCACTTCTTTCTTGGAGACAATTCGAGAGTTTCCTTCTTGATTGCAGCTCCCAAGTCCTTGTTGACCTTACTAAAGTATTCAAAAACCTTGTCCTGGACCCAGGCATCAGCGGCGGAGACATGCGTTGCAACATTATGTGCCAAGTGTTCCTGCTGGTTAGGGTATCTTCCTAAGACCTCGTATAATTTGGCGGGCTGTTCAAATTCAGCATCGGTAGCTTTCCAATGGAAAGGGCAAGCTGCACCTTCCCAGACTTCTTGGTCTTCTTGCAAGCTGAATTGCTTGAATTCTGCTGGTAAATCAGAGGCCATATAATTTGGACAACTGCCCAAGTTTCCATTTACAGTCATAGCACCATCTCTCATGTGGGGATTATAGACGTTACCAGTGATTGGACAGTTGACAGGAATCTGGGTGTAGTTAGTACCCAATCTGTGTCTGTGAGTGTCGGAGTAAGAAAATAATCTGGACTGCAAAACTGGATCAGCTGAAGGTTCCATATATGGAACCGTATGAGCTGGTGAGAATGCAGCTTGTTCCACATCAGCAAAATAGTTCTTTGGGTTTTCGTTCAAGGTGAATTTACCGAATCTTCTCAATGGGTAGTCTTTATGAGGCCAGACTTTGGTCAAATCAAAGACAGAGAATGGGGCGTTTTTGGCCTGCTCTTGAGTCATTGTCTGAATATAAGCAGTCCAAGAAGGGTAATTTCCAGCCTTGATATTTTTAAACAAGTCTTCCTGAGCAAAATCAGGATTGGAACCAGCCAAGGCACCAGATTCTTCATTAGTCAAGTTTCTAATTCCTTGGTCGCTGATAAAGTGAACTTGCACATAGTGCCATTCACCTTTCTTGTTAGACCACTTATAAGTATGTCCTGAGTAGCCGTTCATTTCTCTGAAAGAAGCTGGAGTACCTCTATCAGAAAACAAAATAGTAACTTGATGGGCACTTTCTGGATTACTTGTCAAGTAATCCCAAAACATATTAGCATCCTTTAAGTGTGTCTCAGGATTTCTCTTCTGAGTGTGAATGAAATGTGGAAACTTTGAAGGGTCTCTAATGAAAAAGACTGGAGTATTATTATAAACCAAATCCAAGTTACCTTCTTCAGTATAAAATTTGGTTGCAAAACCTCTTGGGTCCCTTGCAGAATCTGCAGAACCGGATTCCCCGCCCACGGTGGAAAATCTAGTAAAAATCCGAGTTTTCTTACCTACAGTATTCAAAAAAGCAGCACCGCAAATATCAGTGATGTCATCAGTGACTTCGAATTCACCAAATGCACCAGAACCTTTAGCATGGACTACCCTTTCTGGAATTCTCTCTCTGTCAAAATGGGCTAAGGAGTCAATTAAGTTAAAATCTTGCAATAATAAAGGACCGTGTTTTCCAACCCTTTGAGTTGCAAAAGCATCAGGTACAATTGGTTGACCATTCGAATTAGTGTATACTGGAGCCATGTTTTATTTGGCTATAGGGAACGCTAACTTATTTATACACCAGTCAAAATGGGGTGATTGCTAATAATTTCGGGGTCTGGACTTCATACAGTCTAGACTGTATAGATGACAAATTATGCCGGAAAAAAAGATAACCCGCAACCATACAGAGGAGAGGAATTATTAATAATTAAGAGCGGAGTACAGCAATTGAGCAATTTATGATCAGAATATTGGCTCTAAACAAGGTTATTCATTTTTGATCAAAGTTGGCACAGTACTCGGACTTAAGTTGATATTATTTTTGTATAGTGGAAAAATTCACTTTCCTATTTGGGAAGCAACGGCTATTCCATTCCACCAGGGTAATCCCCCTTATTGTTAAATGGGAAAGGTCTAATTGCCCGTAAATTATCTTTCTCCACTTCTCATCTCGTACAGCTAACCCCATTTGAAAGCTTTTCATAAATTAGGAATTGCTAGGATGATTAAAATACAACTAATACAAAGTACTTCATCTCTATCTCCGAGAACTTGTCAAACCAGTAACCATTACTTCGCCATTGCTGAATTAGGCAAAATTCGCTGCCTTCGCTGCCAAAAAAGGTGCCAAAAAAGGTGCCAAAAAAGATGCCAAAAATTGGAAGAGATAAATGGTTTTGGGTAAGACTTTCAAGTCAAACAATTCGAATAATGCTTAACACTATGTCTGTATTTATGAACTAAAGGGAGTTGATTTTTTTCAAAATTGAAATATTCGGACACATTCTTCTCTATAGTAGAGAAGCGAATTGTATTCTAAGTACGGAGTTGGAATGAATTGCGTTATCATGTCTTCATTCAATAATCTTCTCTCTTTAGCTTTTGTTTTATGCATCCTGATGTTCAGGTTATATTGATACCTTCATATAAGAAAAATAATACCACTCAAGAAGAGAAAGTACACCTTGGTCTAAAAAGGTTCTATTAGTTTGTCTAATGTTGAGTTTCCCGAGACTAAAGAGTATATCTGGACTCTACTGATGTACTCTCCTACATATTTAGAGTATACAAATTGAGTATCCATTCTTACTACCTCTTTCTGTATTAGAGCTTTTAGTCATTACTAAATAGAGCCAGATTTACGATCCCACAAGTCACTACATCTTCTCCTTTCTCCAAGATTACTATGGTACCGTTACTTCACTCTTGACATCTTAAAATGACTCTTCTGGGAAAACCCGAAATGCATAAATACTCGTAAATTTGCACGTACAATCTATTTTTATCTTCTCTCATTCGTTTGGTTTATGGATTTGGCTCGTGAAGTAATAGAAAGGATCTTCTCGTTCCTTCCTGTACAAACTTACAATGAAGTCTTTGGTACAAATCGGCCGATTGGGCTTTATGACACCATCCCAGAGAGGATCGAGATCAGCGATCTAAACCACCTGCCCGATTACGCAATGACTAGATGGCATTACCCAGATTCTTCTAATTTTGAGCTTTACGACTACGAAGAGCTTAATGCCTTCTATAAGGCCCATAAATCTGAGAATCCGCCGTTTTTTCCTTTTCCTTCCAATAGGACTATTTTGGATTTGACTCATGACGATTTCTTGGAGTTACATGACGAGTTTCCAGAAATCCTCCAACTGTATAAGATCAGTATCCATAGGTTCCATACCTCACTGAAGAGGCTTCCGAATAACCTTCCTTATGAGATAGTACATTGTGAGCTGATACTTCCACATGTGTCCGATGCTACTACACATCTTTTGATAAAGCCCGAAGCTGACATGGTTGTGGCTAATGATTCTGTGAGTAGGATAACTTTGTTTTGTTCTCCTCTGTTTGAATATGATTCTGATTCTGAAGAAGAAGAAGATGAAAATGAAGAAGACGAAGAAACAAAAGAAGAAAAAGAGAAAGATAGTGAAAATGGGTTCGACTTGAATCACCTTAACAACTGGAAAATACCAAATCTTTCACGCCTTGATATATTAGAGCCGAATCCACAAAGTATCAAAGATTTCCAGTATTATGGCGCTTTAAAAGAGCTTAAAATTGAAGGCGTATGTATTGAAGATATACCTGATTTCTCAAACTTCAACCTTGAGGAATTAACGATCTCAGGAGCTGAAGGGGGAACTATAAGTTTTGGCTTACCTGTTACTTTGGATTCCCTCTCTATACGGGGCTATGGGGACTTAGTCATAGGTGTTGATTTCAAGTTCCCAAAAAATTTAAGAACTTTGGCGTTAAAAAATGTTTCCACGACATTGGAACTTCCCCTAACTTTGACTAATTTTGAATTGGAAAAGAGCATAATTGACTTCAATTTAGTTCCAAAAACTTTGACTAACCTACGATTGATTAAATGTAAGTCTGACTGTCATTTCACCAAATTTTTTTCACTTAAAAAATTGGAGTTCGAAACTAATGAACATACGACAGTGAAATTACCACCATCATTGAAAGTATTGAAGCTCACAGGTTGTGATGTTGATAATTTACAGGAACTTGTAAAGTTAGAGACTTTGTCTTTGAAAATAAGCACAGACCAGTCGACTAGCACTGATGAGTTGATGCTTCCTCCCAATCTCATCAAATGTCAAATCACGTCTCCGTGGAGGCACAAAGTTCACACATTAAAGTTAAATGATACTCTCCGAAGCCTTGATTGTAGAGATTCCCAAATAGAAACCCCAATCACATTACCCAAAACACTAAGGTTCCTATCTATAGGAAAATATGATCATCTCCTTGACTTTCCTGAAGAGCTTGAATATCTTGAATTTAGGGACTACAAATTAAGAATAAAAGCACCAAAGCATCTCAAGTACCTTAAAGTACAGAACAATAGTGATGAGTTCCCTCCCCCTCCAGCGAGCTGGAAACTAAATAAGCTGTTGAAAGTACTAGAGCTGTCTGGTTTTGACATCGATTTCCGTAAGGTGATTCTTCCTCCAAGCTTGTGTTATTTCAAACTGTGTATGTGCTCTTTCGACGAACAGCTCCTTGGTATGAACGAATTAGACTATTGTCAAGATTGTGACCTGCATTTATATCGTAGATATGATCTTGATGGAAATATATAATACATAGGCCACTCCAAGGTGAGGGGATATTTGGAAAGTGGAGAGAAGCGAATAGAGTTTAATAATGAAGCTGGGGGTGAGTCTAAATCATAATTACTTCAATAGCTTCCGTGAATAATTTCTACGACCCCAATTCCTGGCTCATTAGATGATTGATGTAGTGCTTCTACTGTAGTAAAAATAATGTTTACATATGAATCGTACCCTGATCCGGGCCCAAGCTTACAGGTATCAATCAGAGCCTCTATTTTACGATCCGACATGTCATGCAGTGTCTAGTTTATCGTGTGAAGAGAAGGCTAATGTATAAAAAGCAGACATAGTACCTACAACTATGCTGCTCCGGTCCCACTAACCGAAGAGTATCACCCCGCTCTCTACATTTCTACACTTCTAAGACTTTTATTCCTATACTACATCAATCGGTGTCCATTTTATCGTCGTTCTTGCCGATATTTACGTTACCCTGTTCATCAATATACAGGTCCTTGTTCTCCTCCAAGTACTGGACTGATCTGTCCGAGTCCAAGAACAACATATATGCTCTCTTGATGTCACTTAATTCCACGGTATTGCTTCTTCTCTTGACAGCTATCTGTTGAGAGACCGAGAGCAAGTTGGAGGCATACCTCAAGCTAGTTTCCTGACCAATTTTAGTCAATAATGCCAAGGCATCTCCTGTTAACTCAGTTTCCTCTTCTTGAGCCCTGATAGATAAAATGGCTTTGATTTCATCGGAGGAATACTTGGAAGTATGGATGATAATGGATCTATCTAACAAATCAACTGGTAAACCATGGGGGGACTTATAGTTTGTACCTCTGGTGGTGGACATTCCTCTATTGGTTGCCATTATCACAATTGGAGCAAAGTCATCTTCCAAAGCTCTGTTGATGAATGAGAAACATTCGATATCTAACATGTGGACTTCATCGATGAATAATACACCTGGAACAATCTCAGCTTTACCTTCTTCTTTCCACTCAGCAACCTTAGTGTTGATCTGGTCTCTGACCTCACTTCTAATTTCACCAGTATCTCCTGAGAATAACGCCAAAAATCCTTGTTGTCTGGAGTTGATGACATCAATTTCATGTAATGAGACTGTGTGGACAACCTCTTTTCTCTTCTGCAACTCGCCTTCAGGGCACTGTACGAATTTCGTTTCTGGACCCATGGCATCATAATCTCTAGCTCTGGTAAATGATTTACCTAATTTGGAAACTTTTCCAGAGGCTTTATCAATAGAGACAATATCACCAGCGAAGATCTTTTCTTTAGTCAAACTTTCAATCATTTTGTTACCCAATTCGTAAATGGTCTCCATGTCAGTAGTTTTAATGGTTAATTTACCTTGCTTATGACCGCCAGTAATAGATCTGTCAATTTGGATTTCGACAACTTCACCTTCAATGATTTCGGTTTCCTCTTTGATTCTAATCCCGATAGACTTTCTGAACGCTTGTGTCAACGACTCGGTCTTAGATAAGTCCAATGAAAAAATCTCCGAACCTGCTATAGCAGTGAAAGGGACTTCTTTACCCAAGCTTTGTGCTAAACCAGTGGCAATAGCAGTTTTACCAGTCGATGGCGGACCAGCTATTAATACTGCTCTACCAGCAATTTTTCCAGCTTGGATCATTTTTAAGATGACACCGGCAGCTTTTCTTGCTTTGATTTGACCCACCATACCTTGAGCATTCTCCTTGGGCTTCAAATTCCCATCTAAACCCAACCCAGTGATGTGAGAGTGGGCTGCGATTAACGATACACCAGACAAGTCGCTAGATTCAATTTTAGTAGAAATAGTCGCAGACTAAGTTGTTAGTATAAATACTATACATTGCACCATTAACAAAGGAACTTTCAACAAGGTCTATCTAGACCTCAAACCTTCTGATGTCGGAACTTTAACATACCATTGTATTAACTGTTGAAGGTTTTCAATATCTGAAAATCTCTTTTTCACCGCGAGAAGCGGTAGGGGCACGTTGAGGATAAATAGTAAGAGTACATTACAGTTTATATATATATATTTCTAAAGACTATAGGCATTGATATCACTAGGATTACAATTTGGCCTCGTCTACAATTGGACCTTCTTCATATAACTTTGCTAAAGTTTCAGCAAAAAATTTCTTGGCTACTGGTCTCTTTACTTTCATTGTTGGTGTAACGACATCCCTATCTAAAGTCAAAGGTTCAAACTCAATGGCAGCATTTTTAATCTTCTGGAAACTCTTTAACTCACCAACAGTATTGTTGATTAAAGAAATCAAGATTTTCTTATGAGTCTTCTCGTTTATCAACTCTAAAAGTTTGCTATCAGACGCAGTATTAAGTTCGGATAAGCTGATCTTACAATGTTTAGCCAAAAATGCAATTTGGTTAGGTTTATCAATACCCAAAATACCTACTAAATAGTTCTTAAGAGATTCACCATGAACAAATATTTGAAACAAAATTGGATTGTTAGATTGGTACTTGTTCTCAATACTCTCAGGTGCAATAAACTCACCTTGTGCCAACTTGAAGAAGTTCTTAACTCTATCAATAATTGCTACTCTTCCGAGTTCATTGACTTGAGCGACATCACCACTGTGATACCAACCTTCAGAGTCAAGTGATTTCTCAGTCTCCTCCGGGTTCTTATAGTATTCAACGAAATTCTGGGCTGAGCGAATCAACAATTCACCCCTTGGTCTACCTTCATCCTTTAAAGTGTAATTCATGTCAGGATATTCCTTGATTTTAAATTCAGTGTTAATTCCTGGTGCTCCAGAGGTTCCTGGTTTAGCCTCAAATGATTGAGTTAACGCACAACCAGCAAAAGTTTCAGTACATCCATAACCTTGAGCAATACCAACTTGTAAAGCACTTTTCAAAAATTTGACAGTTGCAGGATCAATAGGTGCAGAACCAACTATAACATGTTGCATGTTATCAAAACCTAATTTACTTCTGATTTTATTAATAATCAATTTGTCATAGATTAAGCTTTTACCTTCACTTTGATCAGCTACAGATTGAGCAGCAGCCTTACTCTCAAATACTCTCCTGAACAAGTTTCTCTTAAAGGTAGAGAGTTCAGGGTTGTCAATAGTACTACCCTTAAGAGCAGCTTCGAACTTGTTTAAGACTCTTGGAACCAATGAGATACGAGTAGGCTTGGAAAGGGTTAAATCTTCAATCAAGTTCAATGGAGTATAGTTAAGTCTAGGCATAATCAAAGTTGCACCTGTAGCTAAAGAAAACAAAGTAGTTTCCCTCTCAAAGATATGGGCTAAAGGCAAGAAACAGAAAGCATCAGGGGTACTATGCTGCAGGGCAAGCACAAAGGAAATACTTGAAGCTGCAGCAGCCTGGGTAAGAGTTACACCCTTAGGATTTGCACCAGTAGTACCTGAAGTGTAACTGATGGTATACATTGTATTTGAATTTGGTTCCAAAGGTTCAAGGGGGAAAATCTTACCTAATCCAATCAATTGGTTGAAATCAAGTAACTTGATTTGTTGGTTAGCAGCAAGTTCATGAAGTTTACTATCCTCTGGATATAAAGGATCCATAGAAACAATGGTGATGAAATTTTCCAATTGTTGGGGTAAAGCCTTCTTCAATTCGATCAATGAAACAATATGCTGTTTGGAGCAAATAACAATAGGAGACTGAGTTTGGTGTAAGATAAACTCGGAAGTGTTAGCGCCCAAAGTATCGTACAAGGCAGTATTGGTGATACTATAACTAGAGCACGCAATATCAGTTACCACCCATTCCCATCTATTACTGGAGTACAAAGTGACAATAAATGAGTGGTTCTTCGCATTGTACGACTGGTAGTCCGCGATATGAGCATCAATCTTTCTGTGACTCTCAAGTTTGGAATTTTTATAGGGGTTATTTTGCAACTGGTGAAGAATTCCCGAGGCTACCGCATTCTTTAATTGTCTAACTTGTTCGTAAGTGTAATGCTCATAGTTAAGAATAGGCTTATTATTGGCGTAATCCTGGGGTAAGTATTTGATACAAGGAGTATCAGGTACTTGTTTAGCCATATCTTCAAAGATATGATGATTCGTTTCTAAACCTTTAAGAACGAACTTTTTAGCTTTTGAAACTGCTTGATTCCGGTAGATTGGTGAAAATCCCTCGGTCTCGGTTCCTGGAACCGGGACAGAATTATGAACTACATCATCAAGTGGGAAATCTTGTTTGTAAAGTTCCAATGTAGTTAAGTTCTTAGGGTTCTCCAAAAGATAGTCGGAGGATTCGGGTGCTAACATTGATAGTGATGAAAAATGGGGAACCCCCACTTTTTTATAGGTATGATGAAATTTGTGCGAAAACCAATTATTTAAGACATCAAGCATTAAAAACGACACCCTCCCCTCATTAAAACCGACGGTTGATTAGACTCCCTTTGCCCGCCTAAGCGAAGCCGGGTTATGATACCTGGTAATTATATATGATAACTATTTACTACTTCAAGTTTAAGAAGGACATTAATCCCTCGGAGTAATCGGTCTTTTTCATGACTACGTCATATATCTCTAATTTATCGTCGATATCTTTTTTGGTTGCAAAATATGCATCGAATTCTTCTGCATTAGCGAACTTACGATACAAGTGTTGATCGGATTTAGCGTCTCCAAACATCTTACAGGCGAACTCCCAGTTCCATAATTGTATGTCATTGTAAGAATGAGTTTCACCTTTGATTGCTCTTTCAATAGTATATCCTTCATTATTCATCAAAAAGATCTGAGGCTTGGTAATCCCGAATCTCAAGTAGGTAGATAATTCTTGGGCAGTCATTTGAGCCGACCCATCACCTTCGAATAAAATAACTCTTCTGTTGATATTGAGATCTTTCAAGGCAACGCTTACTCCTAATGCTGCTGGTAAAGCGTATCCTATAGACGCATAGTAGGAATTATATATGAATCTTACATCTTTCTTGATTGGTAGACTTGTAATACCAAAAGAGAACGATGAAATCTCACACATAACAATATCAGTAGGTTGAATATAAGAGGCAGCAAAGTTATATAACTTGTTCAGACTTATTACTTCGAAATTAGGGTCTTCAGGTAATAATGCTGTTTTATCATATTGATACTGCAGGACATTATCAATTTTCTTTAATCTTGAAGTATCAAGGTGGCTGCAAATATTTTCAATTAAGTGCTTCAAGGCAAATGGTCTTTTACCTGACTTCTTACTTTTTATGTAAATAAACTCATCGTTGATCTTTACATAGTCTGGATTAATCAAAATGACGTTCTTAATTGCCTTGAAATGATCAGCACCATAGAACCCCTTGGTCTCAAAATTAGTGTAACCAAATACAATAACACAATCAGAGTTCTGGAATCCTTGAATTATTTTTCTATTTGTGCTTGGATATACTCCCATGAAGTTATCCAAAGTTTCATCAATATACTTAGCAATTCTGGAGGAATACAACTTGACAAACTTGTTGTTTTCTACCTTTTCTATAAGGTTGGAAAATTCCGCATAGGCATGGAACTTATATATCAAGTCATCACTCATCAAGGAAGGAGATTCAGATTCATACAAATGAGATAAAATTGTTTCAGTTAATTCATCTAATAAACAGGTGTTGGCATGATCAAATTCTTCAAATACAAAAGGCTCTTCAATCAATCTGCTTGCAGACACTTTGATATCTGGTAAGTCAGCTGGGATATATAAATATCCTGGTCTTGACTCTACCAATATTTGTTTGATGACATTATCAATTTTGTCAAAGTTCTCCCCATTGTGAAGACCATCAAATGTCAAAGATTCGGTGCAGATAGAAACCGGCTCACTCATCTTGGAGTATACATGAACATCTGGTTTTTCAAGTACATCTTTTGCTTGAATCAAATGATGCCAGTTCTGAAACTCATCTCCAGTTGCCTGATCATTGTTTCTTTCCTTAGAGGTTGCAACACTACCCACGATGTGTAAAATTGGAGCAAATTCAGAATAGGCACTTGCAACACCATTTAAAGCAGACAATTCACCAACACCTAAAGTAGTGATTAAAACTGAAAAAGTTTCAATAATTCTAGCATATCCATCTGCAGTATATGCAGCATTCAACTCATTGCAGTTACCTACGAACTTGACATCTTTTTCAACGATGGACTCTTTATATAAGTATTCCATCAAATTTAGATTATAATCACCAGGAACTCCAAAGATGGACTTCATCTTTGGGTTAGCTTGAAGAATTCTCAAAAATACATACTCACCTAAAGGTATTTGATGGTGTGAGATAGTCATATTGCTGGAAAACAGACATTATCGTGAGCTTATATACTACAGGCTGCAAAACTTTATTATAGCGGTAAAATGCGTTTGTTCGCGGATATTATCGGCCAACGGTTATTTCGGCATTGATGATTTTTCAAGTCAACTTTCAGTCAGTTGATCCCATTGGATCGATTGGTGTGGCTCCATTCCCCGACAATGGCTATTTATACATTTGCTGGAAGTAAAATGTTTTAGTCTAGGACCTTTTTTAATGTTTCGTCAAGTAGTAACTCTGAGTAATCTTGAGTAAAATCAAATTGAGGGTCAACTGAAGTACGTACAAAGTTAGATGACTTAGCGAAGTTAAAGTCAAAGTCATCGACTTTAGCATCATTGCTGAATTTTATCTTA
>PPMW02000027.1:77411-98042 GCA_003707025.2 Yamadazyma scolyti | reverse complement strand
GTGACCTGAAAGAGTTGCAATGACTGAAGGACCAGGAGTATGGGTTACAATCACTATTTCAGGCACTGTTTCCGAACCAGTGATAAAGAAGCTGGTGTAGGTGGTGTCAACACTGCCTGGGATGGTGGTGGTTTCAGTTGGAGCGGAAGGAACAGGAGTATGGGTTACAATCACTATTTCAGGCACTGTTTCCGAACCAGTGATAAAAAAGCTGGTGTAGGTGGTGTCAACACTGCCTGGGATGGTGGTGGTTTCAGTTGGAGCGGAAGGACGAGGGGTTGGTGTTTCAACAACAACAGGCACAGTTCTAATAGATCCTGACCCAATCGCTGAACCAGTAGTAGTGGAGGTACCCGATCCTGTCCATGGACCGGTGGAGGTTTCAAACACCTCGCAATAGCCGTCTGACTCAAGAGAATACCAAGGAATACTTGATCCGTTATACGTTTTTCCATCGTTAGTAACAGTGAAGTCCATTGAGGCTAGTCCTATCTCATTATAGAAAACAAACTTCACTGGGTAGTACTCACCAGCGTCTAAGTGAACAGTAGTTTCGGCAGTTCCAAATGCACCATTATCGAAGCTGGCACTAATTTGAGCATCAGCGTTTGAATCGGTGGTCAGACCACAACATGTCAGGGCAATACCTGCACCTATAGAATAAGTCACGTAATCGGCAGCATTGCTCATACTGAAAGTGTAATCACCTGCAGTTTTGGCATAGAAGAAACCAGTCAATCTTAAACCAAAGGAGGTCATGTCAATAGATTCGCCGTAAAGATCTTGGTAGTGTGCGGTTGTCTCTAACCCATCACTGTAAAGATAAAAGTTGATATTCGTAACTCCTTCCTTTGTCCTTGTAGCATCTGCGGTATTGATAGTAGAAAGATAAGCAGATCCCTGCAGCTTGGGTGTATTCTCGATATATTCAACGTAAAGACCATCTTCAGTACTAGAGGGGTAACAAGAATCAAGTGCATATACTGCCGAAACTAGCGAAAGTAATTGAGTGAATCTCATTCTGATTTTGTTGATTGAATAGGGATTTCCATGGCTCTTTATACTTCGGGTTTTACATACAGTTCCAATCGAATTTAAAATCGACCAACGGAGAAACCTACATCTCTTTTTGGTAATTTTGCTGTATTAGGTGTTACCAGTTTCTTTTTACAAGAAAGCATCACACAGATGTATGTCGCTAAAAGTAGCCTTTGTTGAAGCAGATATGCAAGACTAAGTTTAGTACATTGTTGAGGCAGCGCATTTTGATTAAATTTCATTCATGTTGCAAGGATAGATTACACTATTATAATATTATGGCAATGGTACTTTTTGAACAGTACATGATTGAAGCTCCAAGAGGACAGGAATGAGACCATAGCACAGCTGAAACTAAATGACTCCTTTTTGGCTCAAAGTTTGCCCAGTATGGATTCCATGTAGCTTCACAATACTCCGGAGAACAGGTGGCCTGTTCATTGTCATTATTACCGAAGACGGAAGTCGTTTCCTAAATGGTGAATTATGACTACTGCATGACCAGCGTGATGATTACCAATTATTGTAAAATTTCAACTTTATCCTCCGATACAGCAATGGGCTTCCCGATTGGGATTGTTCCAGACCCAAATAGGAGTTGTTTACCTCAACTGAAGGCTGTGTTCAAGAGAAATATGCTCTGGTAATTTGCGCATAATGCATATTTTATATTGTACATATCTAAATGAGTGAAACTAGAAAGGTTTCATTGTGTACTGCATGGTTCTATTCATGGGAGGAAAGGCAGCCCTTTTCTTTCTAGTTGAACAATGTGGTGCAGGACGAAGTATGCAGATACCATAGTTCAGTAGACCTTAACCGCTAACTTCCCAAAGGGGATACGCATTTCATGATTACAATTGTGCTTCATAAACCTGAAGATCTTTTGTACCGAGCCAGTGCCAACCGTGATACTGAGGAAGCATCTTTTTTTTAGAGTCAATAGGCATCACAGAGAGATACTCTTCAGTTAAGTAGCACTGCATTTCAAACTATATCTGTGAAAAGTAGCAGAGCTATAGACTTTTGCTAGGCTACTAAGCGTATTATGTTTACATATCCTATATACAGTCCCGATTAGCGTTTCCAAAGTAGAGCATTTCCTAAAGGGATTCACTTCCTAAATGGTCCTACTTCCTACAAGGTCCTACTTCCCGAAAGGTCCTACTTCCCGAAAGGTCCTACTTCCTAAATAGTCAATTATGATAACTGAGACACAGCTGGGCTTCGAAAGGGCTCTATTTCTAGTCCGATTAGGTCTCGGATGGTTGTAATTAGCCTATTGTTTATTATGCGTGTTATGCATACAATAGGCATTGTTAACGTGCGTTGTATTGGTGTCCTAAATGAGCGTCATCAATGAGCTCCACACCTTTTGATCTAGGGGGAGAGTGCATCACCTGAGATGGAATCACAGAGATAGGGAGATGTTGAACTGGAGTTCAAGCACTGAAGTAGCCCAATATGAAGTAGCGACAAAGCTTGACTGACAATATCCCTACAACGAAGCTGGTGTTGCCGTTTTCGGTGTTACAATTTTCGATGTTGCTGTTTTTGGTGTTACTGTTTTGGTAGTTACTATAAGTAGAATTAAGGTATTCATTGTTATGCATCAGACCAATAAAATGAGTCCCAAATGGCTCATGCATGAGGCGAAAATACCCTCCTTGTGAGCTGTAAAGAATATGTGTACTGATTAGCCTCTTGTATTTACGATCATACAAGCTTGCTTCCTCTGTCATAGGCGAGTATCCGGCCTTTTCAGCCTAGGAGTGAATGGGCAAAAATTCATAGGTAGGTCAGTTGCCCAAAGAGGCTAAACTTTACATTATCACTGTATACATTGTTTGGGTGTGGAAGACTGCATGTATAAACTCCAAATAGACTATGCACTAGGCCATTATCGAAAACTCAATATTTAGAGAAAGTTCCTTATTCGTTTTGCATGAAAGTGGTTCTGTTTACACTCCTCCTCTGGAACGGGATGTAACATATGCATCAGCTCTAAAATGAGTCCCAAAAAGGGTTACCAAATTCGGTATATGCAAAAGGCGCAAATTTGAGCCCATTGTTTTCAAGACTTTGCTTCGTAACTATTTACATTCCCAGAACATAGCCTTTATGGATCCTGCATAATGGGACTTAGTATTGTGCAAATAAGTCATTGTATGACCCATTTGGGACGCAAGTCTCCTCTTTGGGTCTACAAGAGTCGTGTTTATTTCATTATTCACCGGCAACTATCAGTGATGTATGCGGAGCTCCGAAGTGAGAAGCGACGTGAGTAGAGAGTATAGTAACGCACTTGGATAATATCTCTTCTGACTATTAGGACTATATTCAGCTTATAGGATAACAGACATTACAAGCCAATTTACCTTGACCACGGCTGCTGGCAAGAATACCGTTCATTGTACTCCAAAAGCATTACTACCTAAGTGATTTCAAAGGATAAACTGATGTCTCCTACTTCATACATACTCTCCCATACCCAAGAGGTCCAAAAAGGCAAATGTTCTACTCGATGAAGAATCTGCAAATTTCACCCATTGTTTGTACCTGAGCTTGCCGAGGCATGAATTGTCCATTGGTATTATAATCTCTAATTCTTGAACGAAGTTGTGCTTCTGATGAACATCACTTGTTGCATGTCCCCAGAAGTTGCTACTATTAAGTAGAAAACCACTTGACTTCGTTTGACGTAACTCCCAAGATTGTCTCGGAGGGCTCTATACAATTGTATGTCCTTCAGAAATCTCCCTTTTCAAAATACACAGTTCCATTACTCCAGTGAATATTCTTCTTAATTACTGTAGTGGGCGTTGTGGCCTTGTCTAGTGTGGTGTTTGTATCACCACCTATACGCATATCACATGTCACCACTTACTAGTATACCATACTACACCATACTACATCCTGCTAGTTCGTCCCTCCAGGTACACTACTGATGGAGTCAGAGACAGGACTTAACTCTACCACCCTTGCAACCACTCTATCATGGAAATCCCCAATGTCTACTCCACAGAATGATATATAACCTGAAACCCTCTATTTGAATGCGGCATTGATATGTAACTCACATTCTGTGAGTCCACCTTATATAAAAATTCCTACCATATCACAGTCACACGCCATAACACCCACTATAAACATAGCATGGAAAATATACGTGTATCGCTACAGCTATAACTAGGGACCAACGGCCACGCCACCCACGCTACGTTCCACCTCATAACGAACGTCTATTCACATCTATACACTATTTCACTTATCGCTCTCGTAATTGTCGAGCTCCACTTCAAATTGAGCAACTTCAGGGTCCACCGCCTGGTACTCCTCGTCACTGGGCTGCTTAGGCTTGTATCTGGCCACAACTAAGGTACACACCACTATAACCGCAATGCCTAAAATGCTTAGAAGGCCTGGGAAGTGATTATAGATGATAACGTCCCAGAAAATGGCAAAAATCATTTGGGTGTAAACCACCAACGATGCCTTGGAAGCCTTGACTCTTTGCACTCCAGCAGTCAAGCCAAACTGGAAGAAGAAGCCCGAGAGTCCTATGATCAAAAAAAGACACCAATCCCATGCGTTTTGAGGTATTACAAACGATATGGAAGGAATGGCAAGAATAGATATAAAACATACTATAGTAGTAGTAAGGGCAAAGTAACTAACTGAAAGAAGAGGATGAGCTTCAGTACCAATCTTCCTAAGTACAATGTATACACTGGAAGCTCCTAGTACACCTAGAAGTCCTACACCGGTAGCCAATAGTCTCTTCTCTGTAGAAGAAGATTCGATATCATTATCAGTTTCATGATCAGCTTCTACCCCAAAAAGGAAGCTAGGTTTGGCAATCAACACCACCCCTAAAAGTGATACCAACGAGCAAATAGCTTCCACGAGTGAGTAATGCTCTTTAAGAAGAACCCAGGCTAAGAATGCTGTGACTAGGGGCACTAAAAATGTAATAGCTACTGCATCACTAATACTTAAATAAAGTAATGAAAAATACATACTAAACACTCCAACAAAGCCAACAGCACCTCTAAGTACAAGCCATTTACGGAGCTCTGGTCTACCGAACGGAGCATCCGGTACAGACTTTGTCACATACATATATATGACGCAACATATATAAGTTAAGATCATCCTAACAAAAAGAATCTGGAGCGGATGGATAGGAGTCACAAAGTCGGAGTCATTGACAAGGACCTTACAGGTGACTATCATAATGGAGTTGAATAATTGCAGCACAACTAGGAGTAAAATCCCCCAGTGTTCCAGGGATAACGGGATGTCCATGAGTAAAGAGTTTGCAAAGCTTAAATCGTGCGGCACTATAGGCAATTTTTCAGGGAGAACTTAAAGAAACTTTAAGAATTTTAGAGAGACTGAAAGAAATTAGCGAGAGAAAATAGCGACAAGTTAGGGAGAGAAATAGCGAGAGGTGTGGAGTTGGTTGTGGGTGGTGATTGAGTTAGGATGTAATGAATTGTGGTTTTCATTTGAAGTCCTTGGAAGGGTCGTGGCGGGTTGTGGAAGGGTTGTGGCAGGGTCGCAGGGTTGTGGCAGGGTCGCAGCAGGGTCGTGGATGGGGTTACGAATGGCTGCAAAAAGGAGCCTGGAAATACGAGAGTAGCAGCGTAGGTAAAAGAGTGGGGTAGTGGGAGTAGTGGAAGTAGTAGAAAGAGATAAGAAGAGTGGGAGTAGTGGAAGTAGTAGAGGTAAAAAGAGTGGGAGTAGTGGGATTAGTGGAAGTAGTAGAAAGAGATAAGAAGAGTGGAAATAGTAGAAGTAGTAGAAGAGGTATGAAGAGTGGGAGTAGCAGCAAAGTAGAAGAGATAAGAAGAGAGGAAGTAGTGGAAGTAGTAGAAAGAGATAAGAAGAGAGGAAGTAGTGGAAGTAGTAGAAAGAGCTAAGAAGAGTGAGAGTAGTGGAAGTAGTAGAGGTAAAAAGAGTGGGAGTAGTGGAAGTAGTGGAAGTAGTAGAGGTAAGAAGAGTGGGAGTAGCAGCGTAGGTAAAAGAGTGGGGTAGTGGGAGTAGTGGAAGTAGTAGAGGTAAGAAGAGTGGGAGTAGCAGCGTAGAGGAGGTAAAAGAGTGGGAGTAGTGGGAGTAGTGGGAGTAGTAGAAGAGGTACGAAGAGTGGGAGTAGTGGAAGTAGAAGAGGTACGAAGAGTGGGAGTAGTGGAAGTAGAGGAGGTACGAAGAGTGGGAGTAGTGGGAGTAGTGGGAGTAGTGGAAGTAGAGGAGGTACGAAGAGTGGGAGTAGTGGGAGTAGTGGGAGTAGTAGAAGAGATACGAAGAGCGGGAGTAGTGGTAGTAGTAGAAGAGATACGAAGAGTGGGAGTAGTGGAAGTAGTAGAAGAGATACGAAGAGTGGGAGTAGTGGTAGTAGTAGAAGAGATACGAAGAGTGGGAGTAGTGGAAGTAGTAGAAAGAGTAAGAAGAGTGGGAGTAGTGGAAGTAGAAAGAGTAAGAAGAGTGGGAGTAGAGTGGGAGGAGAGTGGAGGTACACTGGAAGTACAGTACACTGGAAGTAGAGTACACTGGAAGTACAGTACACTGGAAGTACAGCGGTAGACCATCGTTAGAGGTAAGCAAGCTCGTAGTTAGTATAAGATGTTAGAAACAAGCCAGCTCGTAAGAGAGTCGTCTACAGGAGACAGTGCTATAAGCGTGTATTAGCATCTCACAACACGGCTCCAAAGCCGAAGGTGATCTTGATGCTTCGAATGTAGTAATCTTCAAAGTTGCCTCTGACCCGGTCTTCCTGGCCAATAGGGATACCGTCGAACTTCACCACCATCTTCGTCTCTGACGAGCCCTGGTTCAATGCAATCGACAACTTGGCAAAATGGCCGTCTTTCCAGTCGTCCAATCTCCACGTCTGCTCAATCAATTCGTTAGGAACCAACTTGGTGATCTGGCCAGAGATAGAGCCCCCAAAGAGCTTGAACGCCGACCCAGCTGCTGCAGGCAAAGGCTCAAAGAACGGTGGGGAACGACTCCATGCCGCAACCCTCTGTGGGTCGAGGAGCGTGATGTAAAGCTGCTCGGCCGTGGTGTTGAACACCGGCTCCAAGTGGAGCGTCGACGTGTTGTACTTCGGGACGCTGGAGCTCGAGCTGGCTGCGGTTGGTTTGGCACCGGAGCTATTGGAGCTAGCAGGGGTGGGTCTGGCACCGCTGGAGCTGGAGCTGGTTGGGGCGGGTCTGGCAGCGCTGGTAGAGGCAGGGGCGTTCCCAGCTGACGCCTGGACGCTCCCAGCTGACGCCTGGACGCTCCCAGCCTGGTTAGCCTTTGTGAACTGAGAGGTGACCTTGTCCTCCTCCAACTGGATGTCCGAGCTGTGGGTCTTGATCAAAACAGCGCCAAAGTTGCCGAGCGTCTCCCTCAACTGAGGAACAATGCCAGTTCTGACCACAGACTTGATAGGATCATTTGAAGAGTCCTCGTTGTAAATGCTGATAGCAAATTGAATATCGTCGGGATCAGAGTCATAAGCCAACTCTGGAATGGTAATGCTACCGGTAAGGTCCACATCACCGACTTTACCTGAGAATTGAAGCACAAGCTTCATGTCAAATAACGAGATCACCTTACCTTTTCTCTGTGACACTTCACAGTCACCTTCGACAGAAGAGATGGCGGTGATCTCAGCAGACTTGGGCCCGTCAGCAGCACGGAGTCCCACAAGAGTACGAGTGAAGTAATCCTTTGCCCAGGAGAGACAGTTCTTGTCTACCCAGTGCCAATTGTTAGGGTTATTAACTACCATGGTCGATAAGAAGTAGAGTGAGAAGGTGAGAAGGTGAGAAGTGGTGATGGAAGATGGTGGAAAGCGGCAGAAGGTGCGGGTGGGAGCGAGCGAGTGAGCGAGTGAGCGAGTGAGCAGCGGCGAACGAGACGCGAAGGTGAGGTCGATAGACAGTGCGAGCCGTGAGTGAGCGAGCCGTAAGAGAAGAGTCAAGAGAAGAGAAGAGAAGAAGAGAAGAGAAGAGAAGAGAAGAGAAGAGAAGAGAAGAAGAGAAGAGAAGAGAAGAAGAGAAGAAGAGAAGAAGAGAAGAGAAGAGAAGAGAAGAGAAGAGAAGAAGGGAAGTGAAAAGGGAAGAGAAGAGAAGAAGGGAAGAAGGGAAGAGAAGAAGGGAAGAAGGGAAGAGAAGAAGAGAGAGAAGAAGGGAGGAGAAGAAGAGAAGAAGAGATGATCGCATGGTACTCTACAGACCTGTACCCATATACTCTCATAGCATACAGTCATGTCCAGTCATGTACCTCCAGTCACTGATATCTGATGCACTGTACTCACCACAGAGCTGTAACAGCATACCGCCGTACAGTACTCATATACTCACGTTTCTCTAGCACTCTCATGGAGACTATGGACATAATGTGGCATACAGGTACTTCTTAGTTCATTGTTATACCCGTGTCTGATCTGAGGTCCTCTTAGGGTATACTGCAGCCATTTTATAATCTCGGTATTTTCTCCATGAACTCACTCTGGCATATCTCTTCCCAGTATGGTCATGTTGTCTCCCACTACACACTTACTTGTACTACACTTACTTGTACTACACTTACTTGTACTACACTTACTTGTACTGCACTTACTTGTACTGCTACACTTACTTGTCCTGCTACACTTGTACCGCTACACTGCTTGTACCTCTACGCTACACTGCTTGTATCTCTACGCTAACCTGGCTTGTACTACACTTACTTGTACTGCTACACTTACTTGTACTGCTACACTTGTACCGCTACACTGCTAGGACCTCTGCGCTACACTGCTTGGACCTCTGCGCTACACTGCTTGGACCTCTACGCTACCCTGGCTTGTATCTTGTTTGTATTCGCTACTTGCACCTCTACTTGCTGCGCTACTTGCTGCACTACTTGCTGCTCCTGCACTACTTGCTGCTCCTGCACCTGCTCCCTCCTACGCATCCACTTCCATGGCGTTGAACGTGACCACCGTCTCCTCCACGTCCACCAACTCACGCACAGACTGGCTCAAAATGGCGGTGGTTCCTCTAGGGAACTTGTAGCTCTTGGCTCTCTGCTCTCTGACGTTGGGCGTCAAGTAGTTTCTGTATAACTGTGCGTCCTTGCCTAATTCCATCACACACAAGTCGACGTTGGAACCGGATCCCAAATCGTTCCATATACCCGATTCAATGGCGTCAGCACACAACTTCATGGCTTCTTCTCTGGTCATGTCAGGTTTCCAGTTGGTTTCCAAAACGGCCATAGCAGCCAAAGAACCCGAGCCCAACGACTGGTACTCGCCTATGTCAGTAGATCCATGGGCCTGTACGGATAACAAGTGGGCTCCGGTGGGATCCAAGCCTGCCACGATCAAATAAGCACCCAAATGACCTTGGTACTTGAATAAATGTTGCTTTAACATCGTTAATGCAGTAATGACTCTGGGAGGTCTACTTTGAGACAATGAATGAAGCTCCAAGTTGGAACTGATCAATTGTGTCACCATCTCGGTATCTGCAGCAGTACCTGCTCCAGCACACCAGATTCTGGGGGCTAATCGGTGGAGTTTTTCACAGTTCTTATCGGCAACAATATTACCAGTAGTGGCTCTAGTATCAGCAGCAATGATGACACCGCCTTTAAATTTACAGCCGACGATGGTGGTTCCTGTAGAAGTCGCTTTGGGTTGTCCATAGCCTCTAGAGCTGAGGTGTTGGTTCCTTTGGTAGTTGTCGAAGCTCAATCCTGCCATTTGCCTTCGAAAAGTTCGAGCTCGTTCTCAACGCGAGAGTGCGGGCGGGAGGGCGAGCGTGGCGGGAAAATAGCGAGAGTAGGGCGAGAGTAGGGCGAGAGTAGGGCAAGAGTAGCGGGAATGGTGAGAAAATGGGTGAAGTACCATATAGGCATATAGAGACACTATAAAGACCATAGACTACCATAGACTACTAAAGACTACTATTGACTACCATTGACTACCATAGACTACCATTCAATACCATTGACTACCATTGACTACCATTGACTACCATAGACTACCATAGACTACCATTGACTACTAAAGACTACTATGACTTCACAGGCAAGATGTCAAGGACTTTTTCTCCCACATTAGTCTGCTTCTACTCTCACTCTCTCACTCGCTTTTATTGTTCTGTCTCGCTCTCACCCACTCTTGTCTTTTGTCTCTCACTCTCTCTCTCACTCTCTTTTGTCTCTCACTCTCTCTCTCACTCTCTCTCACTCTCTCTCACTCTCTCTCACTCTCTCTCACTCTCTCCTGTCCCTCCTGTCTATCATTTTCTTCTCCACTCAGTCCCATCTCTCCTCCATCGCTTCCTCTCATCGCTCCCGTCCTTCTCGCTCCGCTGCTCTCGCTTTTCAATCGCTTCTCACTACAATCAAAGCTCACAGCTCACACAGAAGCTCACACATGTACCGCTATACAGCGCCCGCCCGGTCCCGCGTGTTGGTCGTCCCGGCCTCCCCCATGGACCCGCCAACTTTCCAGGCGTTGGAGGCAGTTTTGGCCGAGATCAACGAGATCAGATTGCTCGATGTCACTCCCATGAACAGCCTTAAATACTTCAATCCCCAGTCGTTTCCCAGCGGGAGACTTGTATATGACTTCCAGAGCACGGTGCTAGGTGCCGAGTCGATGTTCCTTTACGATTTCGAGCCATTCAGAAAGACATTCATCGTATTAGGCATTGCTCAATATGATCCCAATTTCAATGGGAACGTGGTTGTTGAAGAGCTAAACCAGCTTTATCCCAGTACTATCGTCCAGAATTGTATTGTGTTCAATACCCCTACGGAAATCGTCCAGAAATTCCATCCCCCCAGTGATCATTCGTTGAAGTCTGTGTTCTATTGTGATACTAAACAGAGACTTGAGACTATAATGTGTCAAGTCAGTCTCAATTACTTATTTCACTTGGATGCTTATGTGGTGTCTTATCAAAACATTACTCTAAGGTCTCCTGTATCGATAACAGACAGTAATTCCCTTACAAAAGCGATTTCAAGAGCCCAGAAAAGACTCTCATCTGGTGGTGCATCTGTTGGTGTTAATAATGACTCTAAAATTCAAGTCAGGAATAATGGTAGACATTCGAAACTTTTGGGTTCATTTTACTTGTTAGCAGGGAAATATTCGGATGCATTGACTCAATTCACCGATGCTTTGCTTTACCTTCGAAAGTCTGATGATTCAATGTGGTTAGGCTCGGCTCTCGAAGGTGTAGGCGTTCTGATAGTACTTCTAGAGAAATATGGCATTAACTATCAACTTCCTAATGCCATTCTTTCTACTGTGCTCCAACTAGGTAAGGCTAATGCTGTAAGAGTCTCCGGTGAAAGGTCTGTAAGAAGAGCCTCTACTGAGAGGTCTCCTCGAAATTCTACTAGCAGTTATTCTAGCAACTTTTCAACTACCAGCTTCTCCACCGCTAGCTTTCTGTCTCCCTCTGCTGGCGCTTCTGCTGGTGTTGGCGGCGCTGGTGACCTTGCGCTGGTGGCTGTCTCTGAACTAGTCAAGCTAATATCTGCCAAGGTTAATTTTTTCTTCCAGTCAAGTACTACGGATTTCGAGAACGTGGTTCCCGACTTGGTTTATATCGAATCGATACTAAGAAGTGTTAACTATATGGTGCAAGATTGTCCTCTACAAAAGAGGGAGATTTTGGCCGAGATAGATAAGATCTTCTCGTTACAACTAGTAGATCTCAGCCTCACTGATCAATGCAGAATCTACTCAGCAATTGCATCAGTATATAACGAATTAGGCATGCATAGAAAGAAGTCGTTCATGTTGAGAACCCTCCTTGTGGCCTTGTTGAAGTCTGTGGATGGGAGACAGAGCGACGGGAGACAAAATGTGACCTCAGCCGGGCGACATGCCGAGGCAAATAACTCCCAAACGCAGGTCATCAGGACTCCCGAAATTTCAGGCATCAAAAGCATCGTCAAGCTCTTATTTGATAGCTATAAAGTAGAACAAGGAGGATGGCATTTCATTCAAGTACAAATGATCAAAACCACCATTCAAATATTCGAAGCTATTAAAGACTATGGTTCGTTGATTGAGATATACTGTCTAGCACTCACTAAATACCTTCATTGTTTGCCTTTAGATGATCAAGTAAGGTTAAAGGCAAAGTACGATGACATTTCCAAACTTAATCTTGGAATACCTCTTCCATATTGGGATCCTAATTTGATTAGAGACGTCAAGTATGTTCCCAATAATCTTCTTGATGAAATCACTCCATTTTCAGAGCCTGAAAGTCTATTCAACCCCATTAAAAGAGCACATCTTGATACTGAAAACTTGTTGATTAGTGGAGATACTGGTAATTTGAAGGTTATAGTCCAGAACCCTTTTAGTTTCGATATCGAGATCAATGCTTTAGAAATTGAAGGTGTGGAGGTACTTAAATCTAGTATCAGGACCAATACGATCTCAGGGCTCAATGGCCTCTCCAAGACCCAAAGTAAACTACAAGTGAACAATCCTAAAGTCAGAATTACATCCCCACGAGTTAGTGATGAGTTGATAATTCCTGCTCATTCAGTGCAATCGATTATCATCCCGTTTAAAGCCAGTAAAGTTGGTAGTTTAACAATCCAGAAATTCACCGTTTCTATTGGACAGTGTGATCCCCAAGTGTTCTTAACTGAACCAGTAGTAATCAATGTAATTGAAACACAACCAGAACTATCATTAGTGGATATTCTGGTTAGTAGTTCATGGATAATGCTCTTAGAAGGTGAGAGTTACCAATTCTCAATCATATTAACTAACTCTTCAGATCAAATCATAAATTACTTAGCATTCTCATATTGGGACTCTACTATTCAAGCTATAAATAGTAAGTTGAACAACTCTAAGGGATTGAATGCCATTGAAGTATATGAGCTTGAGTGGTACTTACTTGAGCTTAAATCGTTCACCATACTAAATAAAGCAGAGATTCATGGTAGACCAATTAAAAGTCATGAAGAAATAACTATAAACTACGAAGTCTTTGGTAAGAAGAATATGAAGGAAATGAAGATGATCTTAGAGTATTCTAGTAATTCTAAATTCTTGAAATCGATTGAGATCCCTTTGAATGTGAGTGTATTACCTTCTATTGAACTTATCAACTTTGATGTCATTCTGATTGTCAGTATTGAGGGATTCGTAGGGTATAGTAAGGTGATAGAGACTGTCAAGGGTGGACTTGGAGAGCTCTCCGATTACTGTCTCCTAGTCTTGGACTTACGAAACTCATGGTCTGAAGACCTTTCGGTAGAAATAACCTTCGATGGCAAGACCTTCTTAAGTCAACCATTAAAGCCAAGGACTACTGAAAGATGTATTATACCAATCAAGAGAATAGCATTGAAAACATTCGATAGAATCCCATCATTAAGGAATAAGCAGTACGTCAAGGACTATCTGATAACCGAAGCACAAGAAGCAGAAATGAAACAGCACTTCTGGTTACGTGAACATTTGTTGAAGAGAATAGAAGGAAAGTGGACAGGTCCCCAAAGGTATGGAACCATAAGCTTTAGGAATATGAAACTCAACCGCAAGATGATCAATACATTGATGTATCCTAAGATCAAATTAGTACATGAAATTTATGACGAAAACAACCATAAGGTCAACCGACAAGGAATGGAGTTCGTATTACAAACAGAAGAATTTTATACCATCAGAAGTACTATTACCAACTATTCTGAAACCCCTGTGTATGGAGTGTTGAGACATATTCAGAGCAAAGATGATAAGAGAATTATTGTCAATGGGCTTCTACAGAGCAAATTACCACATGCAGTGAAACCGTCGGAATCACTAGCTGTAGAGAATAGCTTTGTGATCCTTGAGCGTGGAGAGTATGAGTGGGGATCTGTTCTTGAGACGGAACTGGCCAGCGAGACAACCAGGGAGACGGACCTGTTGACCAGTCGAGAGCCGGTGTACATAGTTGCCCAAGAGAAAGTAGAGACAGAGTATAACTGAGAGTTCCAGACGTTGTGGCTCCAGAAAGAGAACATTCCTAGAGACAGTGTATATAGTGTCATGATTAAGCGTGACAGTCATATATGAATAAATAGCGTGACAGTCATGTAATGCCCATGGTCAGGTGATAACCTAAGTATGAGAGTCTGAGAGTCTGAACCTCTTAATCTGAGCATCTGAGCGTCTGAGGCCACTAATTGAATCTCTTTTTTGCACCCAGTATATGAAATGATAGCAGAGGCACGGTGGAAGTATATCTGAGATCTTCTTTAGTAGTTGGATCGATAGGTCTCATGTAGGAGACGTATTTTCACATATTCATTTACTAAAAACGACACACCACTTCTCTTACAACTTCCATGAGTTCTCGTCATACTCAGAGTTCTCATCATACTACTTCGCTTACTTCTTGGGGGGTGCCAACTTGAACGGGAGCTCCTGAGCACCCTCTGCTTGGAGTTTATTGATATATCTTTCTCTCGTGATGTCATTATATCTCTTCTCTTGGAAATATTTGTACCATGAAGTAACACACTTCTGTTCAAACTCTTTTCTCTGAACCCCACAATTTGTTTCAACATTACTTTTTTCCTTTGGATCAAGTGAGTTATCGATATTGTGGGCCGTTAAACAAGCGAAGAACTGGTCACGGGAATCCCAGCACTCTTTTCTTTTAGTTTTATTAGGGGGATCTTGAGTCTTATTAAACCACATTGAAAATTTTTTGCGAGCGGAAGTGGTATCATATATAGCGCCTACCGTCAAAGCAATTGCAGTCTAGAGTTGATGAAAATAGTCACATAGTTTTTAAGAGAGGCTGTAATTGTTGTTGAAATTTTTTGGATATTTTTTGGCCGTTTTTTGACGATTTAAACTAGTTGAATGAAAAACTGTGAATTTCACAGTATCTGGAGATATGTAGGGAAACAGTGTAATGATAACCACTATTTGTGAGGAAGATGAGGTATGAGAAGTTATAGAGGAATGGGACGGAAGACAACCACAGAATGGAACATACGAGCTGTGGAAGAGACATACTCTGGGAGTATGCATTGGGGCACATTTCCGAAGTCATCGCTTACATAATCTGGGGCTGTAGACTGTAGACTGTAGAAGTGGGTAGCCTACCTTGGTAGGTAGTGTAGTTAATGGTACTATAGTTGTCTCTAGTAGCGGTACCAGTGTCACTAGTGGTTCTGTCGTAGCTGGGCTCGTGCAACTACTGTGGCCCTGCTGGTACCCTGCTGGGGCCCTGCTGCTCCTGCCGCATAAATACGATGATCTGCACAAAAATTTTATGCTTGAAGTAGACATTCAGGGGGACCCACAGGACGTGGAACATGCCCAATTTGCGCTTAGATACAACGACTCTAGTCTTCCAAGAGTCAAGATCCTCGGTACTGGTGGAACTATCGCTTCCAAGGGAAGTTCTGGACACCAAACTGCAGGATATAAAGTAGACCTTACTATTGAGGAATTGGTTAACACAATTCCGGATTTATCAGGGACCTGTGAGTTATCATATGAACAGATCATGAATGTAGACTCTAAAGAGATTGGACCTGCTGAGTTAGAGGTCATCTACCATAGCGTCAAAGAGAATCTTGACAAATACGATGGTATAGTCATTACTCATGGAACTGATACCATGGAAGAAACAGCATTCTTTCTTCAATTCACTATAGATGCAGAAAAACCTATTGTAATGTGTGGATCTATGAGACCTTCTACTGCAATTTCTTCTGATGGTCCTATGAATTTATATCAAGCAATTGTTATTGCGTCTAGTAAAGAGAGTTGGAATAGAGGGATTCTTGTAGCCTTTAATGATCGAATTATCTCAGGCTATTTCTTGAAGAAGTCTAATGCCAACTCCTTGGATACTTTTAATGCTATTGGACAAGGTTATTTAGGAAGTTTTGTTAACAATAAAATTTATTACTATTTTCCACCTTCAAAGCCTATGGGTGTGACATTCATTGAATTACCAGCTTCATTCAAATGGCCTGAAATTCCGATTCTTTTTGGCCATCAAGGTTTTAATGATGACATTATTGACATATTGTTTACCAACCTTCCTCTTGATGGGTTGATAATGGCTACTATGGGAGCTGGCTCATTAAATGATAATACTAACAAAAGACTAGCACAATTGAGTGCTAAAAAGAATATTCCAGTTATATACTCTAAGAGATCCATGGATGGTATGGTTCCCATTGGTTCGTTGCCGAAATATGGAGGGTTGATCGTTTCTAGTGGTTCTTTAAGTCCTCAGAAGCTGAGAATACTTCTCCAGTTGTGTTTGATTAAAGGGTTTGACTTGGAGAAGACAAGAGTTTTGTTCAAGAACTATGTTTAAAGAAGATACCAAGAGATGCGCTTAGGCTTGGAGACGAGTTCACGTTTGAAGAACTCACATAGACGACAATAAGCAACTCTTGCATTTTAGAAGGACCGAGCCTCGAAAGGAGGGGAGAGCGTATTATTCAAACTAAATAAATGGTTTGAGAAGATATAATACCGAGTTGTTTATAACTTTCGGGAAATCTGTAATCACACCTTATCGAAACAGATGGTGGCTTTAGAGTATCAGATGAAGTAGACATATTAGTGTTTTTAAGTGCTACAAGCCAATATATACCCGAAAATGTAACGTCTCACACTCTGAACAGTGACGCTCTTGCACTCTGAACAGTCACACTCTCAATAGTCATGCTCTGAACACAACGCTCTGACCGTATCATGATTGAATTATTCCTAGCGTATCAGGAACTACGGCGTATAATTTCTAGTGTATCCGTGTGGTATCCATTGGCTGCAAAATTGATAATTAAAGTCGTGTCGTGACAAGAAGAAATTAGCTGGCCCACTGGGGTTATCTTTGGGCTTTTTGATTGAGTCTATGGGCCGAATACTATCTGGGACTGCAAAAGACAGAAGTTAATATCTAAGCTGGGGAGCGGATAGCATAAGTGGGATTTATGAAGGATTTTTCCCGTGAAAAGTTGGCAGTTGTACCGTTCGATCGGCTAAATTTCATAGCTACACCTAAGAGCTTCGAACTAAGTGAGAAGATATAGAGAGAAGAAAGGAGAGCTTCACGATTATAAGTCTGTGCAAATCCTTCCCATCAGGACGAAGAAATACTCCACTTCAAGTTTAATAACTCCTGATCCCAGTTCCGGGGCCATTCTAATTGACGTACAAAGTCCCACTCTGTTCTTGACATGTAGTAATGTACTAAAGTGTTCTTCCCCTAGACTCCGCTTTGGGTTTTACCAAAGCTTCTTCAGGCTACTTAATTAACTGTGGAATCGGTAGAAGTTCAGCTCCGTGGTTCAGGATCAGGAGAAGCAATGTAGAGACAGAGAGTTTTCAACGTGTAAGAAGCGATATAGAGAATCCTGGGATGAGTGTGAGGATGTAGACGTAGTATGAGTAGGAGAGAGAGCAGAGCCAAGCCCACAATTTTAATAAGCATAAATTAACAAAACATAATGACCAACGAATCAACGGTAGACAGCATCAACCTTGTCCAACGAATCAACGGTAGGCAGCATCAACCTTGTCCTTGTAGGCAGCAAGGATCTTCTTTCTCTGCAACTTCTGGGCAGAGGTGACGAACCCGTTTTGAGGAGTCCACTCTTCATCTAACAAAACAATATTCTGCAAGAATTCGATACCCTTTAAGCCCTGCGACTTACCAGTAGCCAAAAGACTCTTCAACACTGCCTTAGTGACCTTAGGGTCATTGACCAAGTCACTCAAAGCCTTTGTCTTGAGGGCAGAGTCATTGTAGATCCCTTCCTCTTTTAAGTAGGTTCTCAAGTGAGACTCATTTGGTAAGATCATGGCAATAGGTTTGACCTTAGTTTGATCCGCATAAACACAGATATTCAAAACGGCTGGGTTAGATCTGTAGACAGATTCCAACTTCTCCAATGCAATGTATTCACCATTCAAGGTCTTTACCAAATTCTTTCTTCTGTCAATGACTTTCAAACATCCATTAGCAGTCCATTCACAAATATCACCAGTTTTGAACCAACCATCAGCTGTGAAAGCTTCAGCAGTTTCCTTTTCATTCTTATAGTATTCTTTAGTGACTGGACCTCCACTTAAGAGTAATTCACCTTGATTATTCTTAGCAAAGTAACCAGCATCTGGAACATCAATCAACTTAGCATTAAGAGATCCCAAGAGACATCCAGAAACTTCATATTCAAAGTGATCAGGATCAACAATGGCAGTGTTGGCAACAGTTTCAGTGAGACCATAACCTAAAAGCATAGGACAAATAAGAGTACTAATAAAGACTTGAGCATCTCTAGAAATAGGTGATCCACCATTCAAGCAAATTCTCAAGTTACCACCAGTAGCTTGTTTGACCTTCTTGAAAACGACGTCAAAGAGTCCACTGCCAGGGATATTGTAATCCTTGAACGTGAGCTTGGCTTTATAGGCGCCCCAAAAGAGTTTTTGAGTTAAAGGAGGTAAGTCTTTGACCTTGGCTAAGACACCCTTTCTGACACTTTCCCAAACGGCTGCAACACCAACCATGATGGTAGGCTTGAACTCAACAAGATCGGAGTTACAGTTCTTACAGGAGGCATCAGTAAGGGTCTTAACATTAGCATAACCAATACATCCACCCCACCAAAAAGACACCATTTCGAAGGCCAATTCAAAGATGTGAGCTAAAGGAAGAAAAGCCACGATTCTGTCAGTGTTCTGAACGAGTCTTCTTCCGGCAACTGTGGTGATACCACCTATACCAGATAAGACGTTACCGTTAGATAAAACTACACCTTTAGGATCACCAGTAGAACCAGAGGTGTACATGATACAAGTCAAGTCTTCAGGCTTAGCTTTCTTTGTAGCGTACAGAGGATCGTCTTCAACAGACTTTCCCAACTCCAACACTTCATTGTAAGAGTAAAACTTGATATCAGGTCTGACTTCAGCGATCTTAGCACGAGCTTCTTCAGCCTCTCTGTAGAGCTTACCACCACTTCTAGCATCGTTGGGATCGATTTTTTCCGAGTGAATGATGAACTTGACAGAAGTTGCCTTTTGAAGCGGCTTGATGAGATTAGCTAATAAGGCATTGTCAGTGAAAATAGCATCAGACTCAGTCTGAATAAGAGAATGAGTCAAGCCATTCTCACCAAGAGTGTCATAAGCAGTGACAATTGGAATGTTCTGAGAACTTGAGGCAAGATAAGTTTGCATCCATTTATGAGAAGTCGAAGCAAATATATGGAGTTTGCTTACCTGGTCAGGCTCAAGACCTAATTTGACCAAACCTTTACCATAAGAGGTGATAAGTTTGAGAAGTTCAGGATAAGTAATGAAGTTATAGCTTGAGTTCTCAAAGTAAACCCAATCCTTATCAACAGTTTGTTCTTTTCCATCAATAATCTTCTTGATTTGTTTAGTTTCAGTATATACCTCCTTTAGGTCTCTCCATCCCATGGCTTTTCTAGCGCCATTTCTCTTGACACATTCGGTGAAAAAGTCGAAGATGTTAGTTGCCTGGGAGTCGAGCGGGCGGGAGACAGTGCCATCCTTCTGGGTGGCCTTTCTTCTGGGAGCAGTTTCGCCTGGTTTGGCGTGGGAGTAGGGGACTGTGAGTTGGGCCATGAATATTTCTACTCAACTTCGCAGCGGGAAGTTGGGAGCAAGCGAGCGGAGAGCTCGAGCGGAGTGAGAAGCGAGAGCTGGCGAGAGTTCGGTGAGAAGAGCTGGAGTGATAGCGAAAGAGCGGGAGAGGGCTTGAAAGCATGGAGAGTAGAGTGCCTGGAGCTGAGTGGGTGCTTGAGTGGGCGGAGAGTAAGTGTAGGGAGATAGCATAGGTGTGTAGGTGGCTGGCATGTGGATGACGAGGAAAAATGTTGGGCGCATATGATCAGGAAGTTGAGGAAGTTGAGGAAGTAGTGGAGGTGAGAAAGTCGAGGGGTAGTGGAAAGTCGAGGAGTTTCGAGCGGAGCGAGTGGAGTTTCGGAGCGATGCGACAGGTATGGACAGTAGTATGGAGGAGCGAGAGTCATCGAGCGGGGTGAGAAGCGAGTATGAGAAGTGGATGAGTAGAAGTAGATGAGTAGATGGCAGATGGCAGGTGGAAGTAGATAGGAGTCGATGAGTAGATGAGTCAATGAGTAGATTAGTAGATGGCAGGTGGCAGATGGCAGGTGGCAGTAGATAGGAGTCGATGAGTAGATGAGTCGATGAGTAGATGAGTCGATGAGTAGATGAGTCGATGAGTAGATGAGTCGATGAGTCGATGAGTGATGAGTCAATGAGTAGATTAGTAGATGGCAGGTGGCAGTAGACGAGTCAATGAGTAGATGAGTCAATGTCAATGAGTAGATGAGTCGATGAGTAGATTAGTAGATGGCAGATGGCAGATGGCAGATGGCAGGTGGCAGGTGGCAGTAGATAGGAGTCGATGAGTAGATGAGTCGATGAGAGATGAGTCGATGAGTGATGAGTCAATGAGTAGATGAGTCGATGAGTAGATGAGTGATGAGTAGATGAGTCAATGAGTAGATTAGTAGATGGCAGGTGGCAGATGGCAGGTGGCAGTA